>BPLR01003237.1:0-14106 GCA_021605095.1 Caerostris extrusa
ATTATGACCATTGTCAATAACGAGTTGGCCCACATTTGGTGCAACACAGCTTCAACCCGCCTTGGCGTGGATGCCACAAGTCCTTGGTAGATGGCCGAAGACAGATTGTACCAGATGTTTAAGCAACGGTCACGCAAATCCGAGATATTGCGAATTGGTGGTTTTTGAACTCTGAGCTGCCGTCCCAGGACATCCCAAATGTGTTCTATCGGATTGCGATCCGGTGAATTAGGCGGCCAGGACATTAACTGGAATTCAGCATCATGTTCCTGGAACCACTCCAATACAATTTTAGCCTTGTGACAAGGGGCGTTGTCCTGTTGGAACATTCCATTTCCAGCTAGAAAAACAGAGGCCATGTAAGGGTGCAACTGGTCCGCAATGATGTTCAGATACCCTGTAGCATTCATGGTCTGCTCACCACAACCACGGGTCCCAGAGACGCCCAAGAGAACGTCCCCCAAAGCATAATACCGCCACCACCGGCCTCTGTATGACCTACTGTACATTGAGGGAGCAACTGTTCGCCTGGAAGACGGAGTATCCTGACACGGCCATCGGCGTGATGAATGACAAACCCTGATTCATCTGACCAGGCAACTCTCCCACTGATCCATGGAAAAGTCACGATGTTCCCGGACCCAGCGCAGGAGCAGTTGGCGATGGCGCTTGGTCAGCAAAGGCACACGAGTGGGACGTTTGCTGAGTAGCCCCATATCCAACAGTGTCCGCTGAACAGTGTGCTCCGATACTATTCTACTTGGCCCTGCATTGTATTGGCTGTCAGTCTGGTTCCGGTTTTGCTTCACCATGCGAGACAGCCTCCGACGACCTTTTTCTTTGATAGCGTGTGGACGTCCAACACCATGTCGTCTACTGCTGGTTTCACCGTCATTCATCCACTTTGCATAAGTACTAACAATTGTAGATCGCGAACAACCCACGAGTCGTGCAGTTTCCGGAATACTTGTTCCGAGCCATTACAATCTGCCCTCTATCAAAGTCGCTTAGATCACACACAGAAGTAAGTGAAAGAATGATTCTTCAGACTCTCCAGCAGCAGTTAAATACCACTTCCACCTGATCACGTGCCTTCCATGTCATCCAGGCGAGTTCATTGCAAAATGTAGGGGTGGGCATAATGTTTTGGCTCTTGAGTGTATGTGTCCACGTACAAAAATATACTCAGTTGCTCTTTCCTTGTCAGTTTTCCCATTCAAAGACAACTTTCATGACAAACAACTAACCTTTCAGGTTGCTTTTTTTTCATTCTTTCTTCAAGTATAAGTTGTCAAAAAGCGATAATGCTTTAAAGAACGTTTCCGAAAACTAGTATCGGTAACTTCCATGCTTGAATACAACAACAAAATTATGTTTTAGCTTATGAGATTCCACCGCCTATGAATTTGACCGTCTGAATATACAGTTGTTTGGCGTTGGTAGTGAATGTTGATTCTTAATGTGTATATTACTTATTTTAAAAGTGTTAGAAGTGGATGTTATGCGCATATTACTTATTATCACACCCAATGAAATGGATAGATTTTTCAAAAGAAGCGTAACATTGAAGAATTAGATTATGTAAGTGAAAAAAGTTTGCTGCAAGTAAGAAAGCTAAATCGCGGTCTATTTGCAAATGTAATGAAAGTTATTTAAGCTTTCGTTCCACTTGGGTCGGAAGTGAAGATCATCATTTGCCGCTCTGTAATATGTGGATGTAAAATGGCAAATTAGTAGATTAAGTAAACATTTTAAAAATGTACACTCTAATTTACAAATATAAATGTTATAAGTTTTTTCAAGAGATTGTCTGAACAACAAACAAAAGAGGCAAATTATCAAGTCTCAATTATTAATTTATTATCAAGTCTCAATAAACAAATTATCAAAAATAGAAAATTATGACTTCTTATCAAGTCTCAATATGAAAGAAAAATAATAAAGAAAAATATGAAAAAAAAAAAAAATACGAAAGCTGAAACTTTAAGTGAGTCACTTATTGTGCCTGCACGAAGAAAAAAATTAAGCAGCTATGAAAATAGATTTGGTTTGTCGCTCTACGGTCATCTTGTGTTTCACGAGAGCTTAACAGACCGGGACCTACAGGAAAATAGATTCCTCTGTTTAACCTACAGTAAACATCCGTATAATAGAAATGTCTTCTTGTATCGAGAAATATTTATGCAGTAATAAATTTCTGTATCCAAATCTTGTACTGCACATTAATGAGTTAACAGACATTACCGATAGGCTCAACTCTTAGCATTCGTCAGTTTTATTAATGAAGATCAAATAGTAGATCAATTTTTCTTTTACAAAGATATAAATGTGTCTACAAAAGGTGGCGGCGTTTTTAACATTTGGAATAATTATATTAAAGTTAACATTGAAGTCAATGAGTAATATGTCAGTGAGTAACGTGTATAAGCTTTTGTACAGATGGGTCCCATTCCATGGCAGGCTATGTTAAAGACATTATATCTTTCATAAAAAAAAAAAAAAAAAAGAATATTATTGTAACTCACTTTTTTTCTTCATTGGGAGACCTCGATGGCAAAAACATTGGAATAAAAATTTAGAGAAGTTTCACATCAAGTAGTTCAGATGGTAAACTTTATTAAAACAAAATCTATGAAATTACGTTTATTTGAACAGCTTTGAATCAATATGGATTTACAACACTGACAACTGCTTTTACACACTGAGGTGAGGTGGCTGTCAAGGGAGAAAATATTTTTCCGTGTACACTAGCTAAGACAAGTCTTGAGTTTTTGAAAATATGAAACAATGACAATTTTTGTAATCTCCTGCGGTGCGGATTTTGGACTTGATCGATATATTACAGTAACTCTATGTTTTGAATACTAGCATGCAAGGGGAAAAAAGAAAATATTCTTACATCCACCGACAAAATAAAAACCGTTTCAGAGAAAACTACAGATGTGGAAAAGAAAAGCTGTTGAAGGAAATTTGGAAATGAAGCACTTCCAATAATAGCTAAACATTTAACAAGTTTAAAAGAAAATCGAGTTTTTGTTTTCCTTTACTTAACACTGAGCAATATAATTGGATTAGAAACCATTCATGGAAATTTCAAGAGATTTTGGTTTAACATCAGCAGGAGAAGTAGAACTGGCAGTCATATCCATTATTCATAGACTGATGATTAAACATAAGGAATTGTCTCTGAAAATTTATTTGAACTTCTATAAAGGGGAATATGTGACAATATTTAAAAAGTATAATTTTCAGCATCATATTTATGTGAATTATTTTCTATCTTCACCATAATTAAGTTTAAAGAAAAATCTTGAATATGATGACGAGGAAATAATTTATAACGCATTTTTTTGTATAATATTCGCCATAATTATTATAATATCTTTCTTAAAATTTTGTATATAATGAGCCTACAATTATTTGTAGAATTTTAAATCCTCCCCGATTTCAAAAAAGTTTGAGAAACACTGCACTAGACGTTCAGCTTCATCAATACACTTCCTGCAATACTTCTAAACCCGATTTTCTGCGTTTACGTTTCTTTTAGTTCTTAATAGTGGTTTTTAGAAGCTTACCAATGAGAGGAGATAGTTTCTGTATAGCTTATATGAGTAAAGTAAAGGACGCCGTAATTTTTTTTTGTCAGAGTTTTAATTGTTTCGTGAAAGATGAAGCTTGCATAAAGACAGATTTCTTTGTTCATCTCATGGGTTTCTACGTCTTGCCGTTTTAATATTTGAGTGAGTTATTCTTTTGTAATACGTACGGAGTACGATATAACCTCCAAACTTTTATAAAGGAAAAAGACGGATAAAAGTCTTGACTTTTTAAAATTGCTCTTCGGCTTGGTTTTTAGCGCAGTCCGTGTCCTAGCGATCTGCACTGCAGTTAGAGAATTTAGGAACTTGGGCCAAACGAATCCACTGAGTGTTGCACACTGCAGAAGCCTCAAGAAACTGGATTTTTACAAGCTGAGGTTGGAAGAATATAGAAAAACTCGGCGGCACTGATGAGATTTATCAAAAACCAAAGATATTTTTTGTCGCTCAAGCCATAATTTTGCATTCTGTGTTTAAAATGTGACTAAACTGGTATGAATAAAGCAGACGTATTTTGTTTGCTAGAAAATCCGCGGAGTTCAGTACCAGTGAAGTTATTCTCCTCTTCCTATTCTGTTGCGAGTTCCGCTAAAGATATATCTGCAGAGATGTTATGAAGCAAAAAACGAGTAGTAATATTTGAGGTAAAGAAATGCAAAGACCGGGATAACCATGATAGACTTAAATTTTCCACTTATTTGGCTTTATCAAAATGATCAAAGGAAAGAAGAAGTTTGCCTTGTTGAGTGATACGCATATAATCTACGTATTTAAGAATACTTATTTTGAACAATATGTTATCCTTCAGCACTTTATAATGCGCTTTCGGGATCATGGCAGAGTGAAACTCGAGTACTATAATGAAAGATAAGCAAACTGTAAAACTGTGAATATCACGATGAGATTTGAAATTAATATCCGCATCTGTGGTGTTCTTGAGTTTGAGTTTAAATTGATGTTTGCCATAATAAGCACGAAACACGACAAAACGAAGTATAGGGTCTTCTTAATCTACATTAATGTACAAAAGAAAACTGACAACTGAAAAGTAAGGTTTAACAAGAAATAAAAGGTTTTTAAACAAGAAATAAAAGACACTAACATAAAAATGTAAAAAACATATAATTACCACTGAGAATCACAGGCTTAAACAGAAACTTACCACCAGAAAACACCAGGCTAACAGCTCTGTTCTCAACGGTATAGTCCAACGGTCTGAGTGATTCATTCGGTTGAAATATTTAATGCAACAGGGGGGAAGGAAGATATGATGATTTGTTTTTCTTCATTGTTAAATATATATATATATATTTCTAATGCAGCTGCCAAACACTTAGACAGTTGTCTCGAATGGTTTAAGGCGCGCGCTGAACGGACCTTACTCACTTAGCACTACCCAGGGGGTGCGTGTAGTTTGAAGATAAACTACAGACGAGGAGTAACAATACCCCCTCAACGCTCTATAGTACGATCCTGTTAGATCAGGTTAGATTTGTGTTTTATATTCGAGCAACCCTTATGTATAAAACTAACGGCAATTGTTTCTATTAAAAAGTTAAAATTTACCTATACAAAAAAAAAAAAAAAAAAAAATATCTGTAATTATTTGTTCTACAATCCCAACAACTTCATGAACCCACTACATTTCAATACCACCATCACTGGTTGGCATATAACATTATGTTATAAAATTGTATTGTATTTAAGATTTGTTTGCAGTGACAATTGTATTATATTTAAGATTTGTTTAATGATAGTCAAATATTTTTTTTTTTTTTGTTCTAATGCAGCTGCAAACACTTAGACAGTTGTCTCTGATGCAGTAAGGCAATCGCTGCACCGATGTTACTCACTTAGCACTACACAGGAGGTGTGTGTAGCTTGCAGATCAGCTACGGACGCGAGTAACACTACCCCCACAACGCTTTACGATCCCATTAGACCGGACCTGCGGTTTAAAGTGGATTCCGAACCACTACAAACATCCATGGCCCCGCCGGGACTCGATCCCGAAACCTGTGGTACCGAGCGCCAGAGCCAGCCACTCGGCCATTCAGGCCCTCACTGTTAATTTGAAATTACTCTTTAAAAAAATTTTTTTTTTTGTCATCTGTTATTTCAAGTTTTTATATTTGGAAGTTACTTCTTTTAAAAACTACGTAATTTTGCTACTGGTAGTATCGCTTTGCTTATTTAAAAAAATTTTTTCTCAATGATCTTAAAATCTCTTTTTAGATCTATTTAAAATAATGCTGAAATTTATTTTTTATTAGTGCTACAAAAGTTATAAAAAGGAATACTGTGTTCATAACAAAGTTTTTACTGAGATTAATCAAGTCTTAAATAAGGTTCGCAGCACGGAAAAGGTTTTTAAATTTAAGATCTAATTTTATCCACTTATTTCTTAGAAATGTATACACTAATCTAAAAGTAATAAAAGACTTACTAAAATTATAGTAATTCAGTATTGTTCACGGAATGCTCTATAGTATGGGCACATATTTGATTTCAGTTTCTCTTGAAAATGAAATTAAGAGTTTGGTGTGGTTTGTTGCTCTACAGTCATCTTGTGCACATGAGGGCTAAAACAGACCGGGACCTACAGTTTAAACTGAATTCTGAACCACTAGCATACACTCATGGAGTCGAACCTGAAGCCTGTGATACCAACAGTGACGGATTTAGGCTTAGATCCGCGAGGCCCGGGCCTAGGGCGGCAAATTTTTAGGGGCGCCAAAATTTTCGAGGCGGTAAAAATTTGAAATCGATTTTTGTTTTTTATCAACTGTAAGACCGAATTTGAATGCTTCTTTTCTTGCTTTGACAAAATCAAGATGTCAATATTTAAAGGTTAGAATTATTTTTTAAAATAATTAATCGTGTAAGTACTAAAATTTAAAATATTTAACAAATAGGTACTAAAAAAAAATTTCGTCAAGTATAGCATGGATCTATTGACGTTAGATTTTTCATAAATTTTTCTTAAAAATCTAAATATAGCGAACGAATTACGCACTAACGAACAGCGACTATATATATATATATATATATATATATATATATATATAAAGACATATAAATATATATAAAGGACACTACACATCATCACAAAAAAACAAACAAAGGGAACTGAGAACTAAAAATAAGACCATTTTGACAACACAATCCACAATAGTATTGTTCACTACACGCGAATTGTATAACAAAACCATCATAGTCAGTAATATACCGTTTTAGAAACACAAACACACGCAGTGTTTTGTAGCTAGAGTAAGTTATAATTCGTTCCTTACATGGTGCTAGTTCGTACTAAAATCACAACACCATAAACGGCGTCCAGAATAGAGGCGTATGAGAGAGGCGAGTCGATCTCTCGGATCAATTATAAACCAGTTTATCTCAGTGTGGACAGAACCCTCGGAGTGAGTCATCTGTCTCGGAGTCGGTTTTTTTTCGCACATCAAAAGCGGAAAAATCATCTCACAGATTCTATTTTCGACCAGCTGTCACTCACAGCCAGAAATAACATAACATGTTGCTCGCGGTCAGACGAAGACACTTTAGAGCGAGATAGACTGGCCTCGCCCGTACTCTCGTCTGGAGACTGCTGTAAAATAGTACGGAAGCTTAACACTTTTACAGTATGAAAGTGTTTAAATTTTTTAAATTAGATTTTCTCTAAAATTATTGAGAGGTGATTCCTATTTCTTTGGCCAGTTAACAACCCAGTATAATTTATAAATTGTATTAGCATATCAATAGCATAAATTTCAATCAAATCGCTCATGGATAATTCATGACATTTCCTTGTAAGAAAGAATTGAATTTAATGAACGAAAAAGAAATCTGAAAGTTAAAAGTTTCTGTTCAAATTTCTGTATTAAACAATTTCAAAATTAATTATTTAAAATATTGAATGGAGTATGGTAATAATGCAAAATAAGTCATTTATATTTAAATTTAAATCCTTTTTCTAATGATTTTAATTTTTTTATACAAAAGCTTAAATCTAATATTCTTAAAACAACACCTAAAATTTGTAAATAACGTTCAGTTACTATAATAAATTTACTGATATGCACAAATAGTGTCATTAAAAATACGAACATTCCAGGAAATCAAGAAATGTGATTGTAAATGGAAACTAGAGGCACAACGATAATGTTTATTACTCGACTGAGAAACGATAGCGAATGAAGTGCACTCTCTTATGGAGAACGAAATATTATACAAAGCATTTAAATACAGTTACAGATTAAGCAGTGATATTTTTGCAGTTTATAAAAACTATTCGAATATTAGAGGCTATGATTTCTTTCAACCTTGAAAAACGTAATTAGAAATAGTCCTCTTAAATGATAGAAGTTTATTATTCTCGTTTATCATGTGTCTACGATGAGCTTTTGAAATCTTCTCAGAAATTTAAAATCTTGCATTCTTTTCTTATTTACCATAATTACATTTAACTTAAGGTTTTTAAAGTCTCTCAGGTAATATGAAGAAAGCTGGAGCGGCCTGTTAGATAACGTGTTGAATTTGAAATTGACAAGGGCTGTCGAACCGAAAGCTTATTTGTTAATTTGTTTATACAGGGTATGGGCACAATATATCTGTAGATTGGAATGTGTTTCTGTTCAGCTTGAATAGGATGGGAGAAGCTTGTGAACCCTCCCTTAGATGCCAAACCCTGGTGGTTTCTTGTTTAAACCCTGGTGATGTTTATTCAAATTAGGATGACTTCTAGGCACAGCATAGCAGTCCTCCCTTTAAGGCTGAGTGGGAAAGCTGAATTTGTTACATATCTGCCATTCTAGTAGCAAATGATCATGGATAAAATTGAAAATTTTAAAGACTTTTACTTTTTCGAAAATCCCCTTTTTCGAAAAAAAAGTAAAAGACGGAATGAAGAAAAAAATTGAATATCAAACAAAATTTTTGTCTAAAATGTCAAGTACAATCGAGATACATATTAATTTTTAAGATATAATGATTAATAAAACAAAACGTACTTTCGTTTTGAATTAATTTTAATTCTTTCAACATTACTTTCTAATTTATATTGAAATGTACACATTCTTAAACTGAAATATAAAAAGGAAACATTACATTACCTATACAAACTTGAATTTCATTTGATCTTTGGGATAAAATATTTTCTCTACCTCCTTTAAAATAATAATTATTTTTTATTGAACTGTAAGCAGAAATAAAACAATCCTTTTTCAAAATTTTTTAACTAAATTAATATGTTCTCAATAATTCTTTCTTAATTATGTTTGCAGATTTATTGCCTTTTAACGTTTAGACCAGGGGTGGCCAACCCGAATGATCTTGTGGACCACTTTGGAAATGTATCATAAAATCGCGGGCCGTATATAAAATTATATATCCCCATATTAGATTTAGACCCACTACAGACATTTTTTGGAGTGAAAAATTGAAACATGATGAGTTATTATTTTTGTGTTTACTATTATTCTTACATGTAAATAGATAATATAATAATAATGATACTAAACGCACATTGTAAAGAAATATATAACACTAAAAATGAAATATAAAAAGTAAACAAATATAAACGAAATAAAAAGGAAATTGTTAAAAATATTAATTTTACTAGTGCGATATTTGTTTCTCCACTCATCATGAGTTCGCAGAATATATTTTATATTTCGTATTATTATTTCATGTGTGTTTAGTTTCTCCAATTCACAAGCCACTGGAGTAATTCAATCCTGTTCCTTGTCCGGTTCCAATGTCTTCCTCTTATTCAAACGTGTATTTTGTTTGGCCAATAATACTCTCCTCTCATTCGAATTATATAGTCTGCTCATTTAACTTTCTGAATTTTAATAAATTTTATAACATTTGAAAACTTTGTAAAGCAGTTAAAACTCTTAACACACAATAATTCCGAAATGAAGATGCGTCAGTTTAAACAAAAATTAAAAAATATTTAAGAGAAATAAAATGAACTAAGTATTCTAGGTTAGGTTGAATTGTCTATATTATATTTTAAGTGCAAAGTCCTCATGCTTGTAATTTATGAATATCATTTATAATATCAGTACAGAAACTAATTGCAGCACATTCCTTTTATTTTAATGGCATTATTTTTGGGAGGATTTAAATAAAAATAAACAAAATGGTTGCTGTACAATATCGCATTTAAAATATTAATGCATACATTATTTTAATAAATAAATAAATAAAAATGTGTTATTTATGAAAAAAGCCCCTTTTAGAGAGTTTTGGTTTTTTTAAAAATATCGGCAGGCCTCATGTTCCATTGATGTATGCTATGAACCATGAACATCCAGATGACATCAATTTCTAAAAAAATCTCTAAAATTTCAAATTTTTAATAAAGCTTTTATATTTATTTTTCAGATTATTTTCATAATTTAGTTTTTATATATTTGCCAGTCTGGTTTTTTTTTTTTATTTTTTCTAGGATTAAAGCAGCCTGACTATCGCTGCGAGATGCAAATTTCTAAAAAAAAAAAAAATCTCTAAAATTTCAAATTTTTAAAAAAGCTTTTGTATTTATTTTCACGTTATTTTCATTATTTATTTTTTATATACACAGTCCAGTCACATTAATGTGACCACCACCTACTTTCGACGCCAACGTGAGATAACCAATCACAAAAGGCAGGTGGCAGCACATTGCAGTGGAGTGTATATAAAGAATTCCATTTAATACCACATTCCACACTCCACTTAAAGCCAGAATATAGAAGAGTGTGTATTCTGGCTTTTGACAGGTGGTCACATTAATGTGACTGGACTGTGTATTATGCCAAGAGTCTGGTTTTTTTTCTTTCTTGAAGGTTTTCTATTGTTATCTCCAAGCAGGGTTTCTAGGGTTATCTCCACTATCGCTCGAGATGCAAATTTCTAAAAAAAAATCTCTAAAATTTCAAATTTTTAAAAAAAAGCTTTTATATTTATTTTTCAGGTTATTTTCATAATTTATTTTTGATATATTATGCCAAGAGTCTGGTTAATTTATGCAGATTTTCCCACGCAAAGTCAAACTAATATTAAAGATAAAATAATAATTAAACTTTGAACAAGACCTATATAAGTTCTATTCTATTTGAATTCTATTTATCTAGTTTTCGTTAGGTTTCAAAATATTAGAGTTCTTCTTAATATGATTTAGACTGCAATAAAAAAAGAAGGAAATAATAAGCATATGAAAGTCTTTATTTAAAATCAATAATACTTAAATATAAACCATATAACCAAATATAAACCAAAGAAATAATATTTGTTATACAAGTAATCCCCACTTATAACCGTAAAGGGAAAAAAAAAATAAACAGAAGTAAATAATATTGTATATTAATTTTAGAAGTATTTAGAATTAAACATTGAGAAATAGTTAACATTTAATGACAGATTATTTAATAAAATATTAGAAATATTTTATTAAATATAAAATAATAAAAAATATCTGCTAATAAATTATGAATGGTTCTATCAGGTATGATTTTTACGTAAGTTTTTAAAGCATTAATAAAGAAAAACTATATCGAGAAATAAGAAGAAAAAAAAAAGTGAGAAAAAAAAAAAAAAAAGCTAAACAGAAAGCAAAAAATTTAAATATTTTATTATAATATTAAATGATTAAAATATGTTGTCATATTAAATACATAAAAAAAAATGCATTATACAATTGCCATTTGCAAACTAGGTAAAAATAAGCATTTGCAATTTTTGTATTTATCTCATTTTTAGAGATGTAACATGTATATTATCAAATATTCTACAAACTTTAATATGAAATAACTAATATTCAAATACAAATACAAATCAGAGCGATTAACTTCGCTACAAAAATATTTCTTATAAATGTAAATGATGAAAATACAGTAAGTAAACAATACATTAGATTTAGCAACATTCACAGCTGTTCAATAGCTCGTGGTTAACATTTAATAATATACTACGGGAAGTATGAATGACAATGAGGCATAAAGTGTCTGATTTTATTAATCATAAGCTAATTTTATTAATCATCATCATAATTTCATTATTTCGTCATAATTCTATGCCTCATTAGACTTAGAGAGATGTAAATTTTTAGAAGGTTTATTATAAATTTAACATTATGAAGAATATTGAAAAACTGAAATATGTTGCATACACATAAACATATTTAAAATATGTCATATATAACTAAGATAAGATGCAATAAATTACATAAGATACAGATATATATATATGTAAGATATATTTATATTTGCAATACATCAATAACAAATTATAAATTTCAGTAAAATGAAAAGAAAAAAATCAATAAAAAATTATAAAAACATCTGCATCACAGAATTGCTTTTAGAAAACTCAAAAAAAATAAAATAATAAAATAAATAAATAAATACGATATTACAATATACAAATTTGTTCATAATTTTGATTAAGAAAATTATAATATATCATTTGCCAAAGGTATAATTTTTTCCTTATATTATTAAGCATTCAGCAGAAACATATGTGAAATTCCGAATGTGTCATTCATTGTCTGACATAACACATTTTGCATTTATCAAATCAGACAATTGCTGGGCCCAATAGTATTTCTCGCTTTAGACTACTTTATAAATAAATATAAAATACCAAAAGAAGATTATCAGTAAACAAATATCAACATTCAATACTGAAAAGAAATATATCAGTAAAAATTTATCACTCTGCTCCTTAGACTTAACTTGTACAAAAGAATTTCTTTCATAAATGTTGCGTGTAAAAAATTGACATTCTAAACAAAATTCCATACATATATATATATAATGAAATCACACAGAACTGGGAAATTTTCATTTTTATTAATGTAATATAATATATCTTTTAATGAAAATATGTATAATAATATACATAAAATACCAAAAAATATTTAAGGAAAATTTTTAATTGGCTCATTTACAACAATCTTCCATTTCTCATAATCCCCCGAAAATAAATTCAAATTTTTTTTTAACAAAATATTTCCAAATTTGAAACTTTTAAAGTTTACCTGAATAATGAAAGAAATTTTGACCATTATTTTTACATATTATGGTTGATTTTGAATTACACGTCTTCTATTTCTGGAGCTTCCTAGTTTGAATCCTAGCAATTTATATAATATAGCATGAAAAATATTAACAATAGAGCAATTAAAGTGAGACCAGCAACGATTAAATTTGTCGATATCAAGTGCAGAATGAAAAATCCAACAGCAACAATAACTAACATCAGATAAATCAAGATCTTTTCGCAGGCTTTCGAATATCTAAAACGATAATTTAAAAAAAAAAAAAAAAGTTTAGTATAGTAATTTTTGCAGTCTACTAATATTTAAATAATTAATTAATTAATCAATCAACTTTCACATACTTATTTCCTTTAACATTTCACTGCGATGATGTTTTTATTCAAGTTAAAAATAATAACGGATCGGAATAATGTTAAGCAATTTTAAAAACACATAACATTAGAATTTTGATTCAAAAGAAGAGAAATATAATTCATTACTTTCGGTTACTAAATACGTCCAAAAGAAAATTTTACTTTATAAAATTATGTTCAAAAATATGTTTCTTAAAATATGAGTATCAAATCCTTACAATTTAATAATCACATTTTGACAACATTTAATTTGAAATATATTTTCAAAAGATTGGTTATAATATTAAAATGATCTCATAATGAAGAAAAGAATTAGCTTTTTCACACTGTAAAAAAACTTTTTTTTTTTTTTTTTTTGCTTTGTTATCAGGGAGATTCATTTTTGCCTATGATTTATTATTCATGTATTGTTTACTTCACTGAATCCACATCTAAAGCTAATTTTTAACTTAATGTCATTCTCTAATGATTTGAAGGATTTTTAACATATTCATCTGTATGAAAAGGGCACCGCAAGAATAGCCATGCTACATTATATCCTCAAGAGCAAAGCATCGCGAGAAAACTAACACAAGAGAAAAACTCCAAGCAGCTAATGCGACTATAATTCGACCACAGATCGCGTAGAATAGTAAACATCCGGTTTAACGGCGGAAGCTGACGGATCGATTACTTGTTAGTTGTGCTAGTCAGATATACACGGTGTAAAACTGCTTTGAAAGTAAAAAAGTATAATAATTAATGTGGATTTTTTTCATCTAGTTTTTCTTTTTAATATCGTGTAATCAGAAATTTTAATTATTAAAATTTTTTAATGGAATTTTAAATCCCTTCTAAATGGCATTTTCTCCCATGATGCAGCTCTATTTAAATCCGTCCGACTTGGACGCTTGCCAGCTTTACTATCGATGGTCGGACTATACGGTGATAAATGTAAGATATTAGAGAGTTTTTGCATAACGTTTTTTTATCGTCCGATATTTTTTTCTTCCTAGCGCGCATGCTCATAGGAATAGCTCAGTAGTGAAGTATTACAGATAAGCATGCGCAATAGGTACAATGTTTCTTATGAGCATGCGCGCAAGGAAGAAAAATATCGGACGAAAAA
>BPLR01003238.1:0-69309 GCA_021605095.1 Caerostris extrusa
TTATTCTTTTATGGATACTCTCTTTCGTAAGTTGTCATTGATTACAAATTGTGGCTGATTAAACAGAAGAGAAAATATTTTTTTTAGATAATACGTAGTAAAATTCATGTAGGTAGGAAAAATTCAATAACTGATGAAGATGCAGGCAAGCTAGTTGTTTTCTTTTCAGATATATAGTGGTAAAAATTAGAACTTGAACTGTTTGTAAGTTTTATAGAAGAAGGTTATTCCTTTCGTATTTTTGTAAAGATGCCTGTTGATAATGTTTGTTGTTTATTATTTTTAGGGAGTACTTTTACGATATCTGTGATCACAAGGTTAACATTAATCCAAACTATTAATTCAACTTCGATTGATATAAATATTTTTTATGTGATATGAAATATACAAAATCAATGCTAAAAAAAAATTCATTTCAATCAACTAATGCAGTTCAAAAACGTATATGTACGTATATAAGTTCTTAAAATATATTTTTCCATGACATACTCTTAAGTATTTTGTTAAGTTTGTTGGAAAGATGTTTACTTGTTGATATCCGGGTTTCTTTTTTTATTTGTTAAAGTAGTGCATTTAAACAATATCTGAGACAAAAGGATTAAAAAGTCTTTGTTATAGCTAATTTAAATAGTATTTTCTTTAAGTAGTAAAAATAACATTGAGTGTTTGTAGGAAAAATTCAATAAATAGATGAATGTAGCTATTCAAGATTTATACAATAACTAATTCTATTCATTTCGCCTATTATAGGTAAATGCATCAGCTTTGTTTGATTACGTTGTACATACACTAAAGTTTGTTTTTAAGATACATTTTGTAAATATTATAATTGGAAGATGTTTTGTGCAAATTTTCATTGACGGATCTATTCTTCAAAAAGTAGTTTTTTGAAAAGTAGCCAATATTCTTGTTGATTATGTTGTTTAAAAAAGGTGTACCAAATGAGATGGGTTTTTAATGCTGACAACAAACAATATTATGAATATTTAATTCTGGTTGATTTTTAGTATTTGTTATTAAATATAATAAATATAGTTAAAAAAACTGTCGAAATAATTTAAACGAATTACCGGCGTTTTTGTTCTTTGAAAAAATTATGTGTCAATCAATCAATGTAAACAATTTCAATATCAAATATGAAATAATTTTTTTCTTGTGATAAAAGTAAATTAATTTTTTTATTAATTTATAATATAGTAACATAGATAATAAAAAGTTCTTTTATTAATTCTTTCCTAACTTTTCAAAGATTTTTCAAGCAAAAAAGGCATAACAAATTTAAACTTTTAGCATTGTTTTAATGAAATTCAATTCGATAACTGGTCTCATTTTTGTAATGTCACGTAGACATTATGTGAGAAGTTTTTGTACCCAAACCACAAGATTTCTAATTTCATACTTGTCAATTACTGATTAAGATTACCAGTACTCAAGTAACAGATTTCCCATTTCATACTTGTCAGACTAAGATTACCAATTTTGAGAAGTTTGTACACGAATGGAAGCCACAATTTCCATTTCATGCTTGTCATTTGGAATGCAAAAGTGTTCTCTTTCAATATGTGCGAAACACCAAAAACTTTTCGTAACTTAACTTTTTATGACTAATTTTTAAACATTATTTCAAAAATTTTATGATTTCGAATGTGAAATGTGACAAATTTATCATTCACGTACGTGGGATGTATTTTCTTTTTTTTTTTTAATTTTTATCTAAATGAATTGCCACCAGATAGCTTTCGTTTTAAATGTTGTCGAGTAAGGCATACTTTTTCGTAATAAAATTACAATTAAAGTAAAATAAGAAAAATTAGGATTCATAAGTGTAAATATGGAACCTATACAAAAACTAAGAAAATGGACGCTAATCACAGAGCTAAATTTGCGGGGAAAACCACAACAAATGTGAGAAAAAAAGTATTTTCAATTTCAAAGAAAAGGATTAAAAATAATATGTGGTTAGAAAGCAAATTAAGGCTCCAAGTTAAATATAACGATATTACGGGGATCCTAAAATAATATAAGTGTATCTGAATTATTTGAAAAGTTTTTGAAATATAACAAATGATAAGGCTTATTTTATTACTTAAAATAACGCTAATTTTAACTCATACATTTTTCCATGTGACTTCTCAATAAAACCAAAAAGAAATATCTTAATCCTCTCCACAAAAAATAAAAGAGTAAAAAAAAAAAAAAACACTTTTATAATCGATCAACTCACAATTCAAAACAGAATAGCAAAACTATATTTTCAATATATATACACGCACACGCACACACTCATTCATTCACTCACAAACACACACACACTCACAAACACACATATATACACACTCACACACACAACACACTCTGAAACACACACACACACACACTCACAAACACGCACACACACACACACACACGCTCTCACAAACACATACACACACACTCCCCACAAACACAAACACACACACACACACACACACACACACTCACACAACACACATACACACTCACACACACACACACACACTCACACACACACACACACACACACACACATGTACACACTCTGAAACACATACATACATACACACACTCACAAACACATACATACATACACTCACAAACACATACTCACAAACACATACATACACACTACACACACTCACACACACACTTCACACACACACACACACACACACACACACACACACACACACATATATATGGAGAACCTTGACAGATTTTAGTAATATCTAACGCTAAATTAATGGCGCACACGTACACACACACATATATATATACGCATATTTAAAAGAACGTTTCTTCAAATGATTCTAAACAAAATTATTGAGAAAAAGTTTCATAACTTATTGCAAAACTTATTTTTTCCTACATTTAAAATAACAAATCTCCATTTCATGAGATGCATAATCTTTATTTTGACAATGTGAATTTTCTCCAGCATAAGTCGCTTAAAGGATCCTCTACCAAAGTCGCCGATCCCCGGGGACGTCTTGCGATCATTCGGGACGAAGGAAAACTAAAAGTTGCACACTGCAGCAGCAGCGGCAAAAGTTAAAAATATCCTTGATTTTGAGCCGCCCGGTAACTTTATTCCACTTTACACTTCCCTCTCGGTTTCTCATGGGTTGTGCAACCAGAAGCATCTCTCTATCAGCACTCGGTAACATCTGTTTCGTCCATTTCTGCCCCCGTTCCACCGCCGGCTCTAGTCTGACGAGAAGCCTCTCTGCTACCCCGAGGCCTTTTTACGGGCAAAAAAGAAAGAAAAAGAAAGAAAACGACGAATATAAAAATAATAATAGCGCTCAAAGAGAGAATTATTTATGGGCCCTCCTTTGCTGAATTCGCATTTTCACTTTCCTCTGATCCGAACGCGGAATAAAATTCTTCTTCTGTGCATTGTTATCGTCTGCGTTCGATTTTTTGTTCTTTTTATTTTGCAGACGATTTTCTGAAATGGGCATAAAAGATGTCAGTTCAAGTGTGGGTAATCTGTAACATTTTATTTCTGAAGCATTATATAGTAAGCTGTTTAAAAATATCTTATTGGGCAGAATGAAAAACAACACAACTTTACCAGAAGAAATTTTGAAATTTGAAGTTGTGATAAAAGTTTTTTATTTTATTTCTTTACATTCAAGCAATTGAAGTTTTTATTCTTAATCATTAAATTAAATTCGAATAATTAATTTCTTTTTAATTTTTTTTTTTTTTAAATTTAATTTTTTTATTATTTTTCTGAGTTTCTTTATTGTTTTTTATGTTTTATTTATTTATTTTTTGCGAATTTTTGAAGGTGGCATAATTTTCTAATAGCATACTAAACGTTCAAAATGAGATTTTTTTAAAACGTATTTTCAAAAATTGAAAAAAAAAAAAAAAAATAATGAAATTGTTTATTTATTATTTTAAATTTATTCTTTATTTTTTAAAATTGATATAGTTAGAACCTTTTTTTCTATATTTATTAAAACTAAAAATTTTGTAAAAAAGAATTCTGGCATAGCGAAAAGAAAAGCATCAATGCAAGATCTAATATTTTCAGTTGTTAAAAATTTAGATGACAATTCATTTAATCCTCTATTAAATATTATATTTTAAAAAATAACAGGAAATTTTTGAGATATACTACAGATATTTCTTGTAATTTCAAGTTAAATTTGCTGTTGAAATTAACTATTTGTTTATATAACCTTTAGTATTTAAAAATTAGCTAATGTTAAAAAATTTAATTGCCTTAATGTTAAATACTTAAAAATTACCTTAATTAAACTTTAATGTCACCTAAATATTGATAATGAAAATGTATTTTATGATCACTTTTAAAAGTTATGGAATCTTTTGATGGAAAATATTTAAATATTCATAATATGTTCTTTATTGGAGTGCAGAAAACTACCGACATAAAGAATTGTATTTAAAAAAAAATAGTTAATTAGCATCTTCTTATTCACATTTTCTAAGATAAAATAATTTTTGAGGCATTTTGCATAAATCTACAATAGAATGACTTAATATCATTCTTAATAACAGAGGAATAAATATAATTGAACAGAAATTAAATAATTTGGTGCTATTAGAAGCTATTGATTAAAATTTTTATATCCTGTATATATGGCATTTGCTGGTTACAACTACCTGAGCAATCCTTTTAAGCTACGATTAAATAAAGTTTGGCTGTACTCTAAACATTTTATCACAATCTTCTAATCTAACTTTCATTTACATAATGGTATTCACTTAATAGTTTTTTCATCAAGAGAAATCTTGTCTAAAAATCTAAGCTGTTTTCGTTTCTATGCAGGATTACGCAGAAACGACGATGAATGAGCTGTTGGGATGGTACGGCTATGACAAACTGGACACCAGAGGACTCAACTTGAAACACCTCAATCCCAACTTCCCCACATCCTCCTCATCGTCCAGTCCCATGCGGCACGATGAAGACTTCTCCGAAGACGACACGGGGCTGTCCCGCTCCCCGCTGCCAGATTCAGGTGAGAAGATATTATGCAAATCTTTTACTTCGACTGCAGTTACTTGTTGAGTTTGATTTATAAATAATAGAACAGCGTATGCATTTTTTTTTTTTTTTTTCAATATTCTTAGTCATTCAAAAATCAGTTTTGTTCTACTTTTAATACACATAAAAATAATATTTTCAATCTGAAATTAATTTTTATAACCTAAATATAAATAAATATATATTTAATTTTTATCAGTGGCCTTTTAAATACAGTGACCAAAGGGTAAATCTTTATTGTCTCTTGAAGGTAAATAATAATAAATAAATATATTTATTTTATCAGGGGCCCATGTTCTAAATACAGAAACGTACCCTGAACAGTTCCCAAAGGGTAAAATGGCTTTAGTGTCTCTGAAGGAAAATAATAATAATAAGAAATAAAAAATTTTTATCATTGACCTCATGTTTTAAATAATAATAATAATAAAAAAGAAAATAATAATTTAATAAATAAATATATTTATTTTTTATCAGTGGCCTTATGTTCTAAATATTGAACCCACAACAATTCTTAAAGGGTAAAAAAGCTTTATTAGTCTCTCGGAAGGAAAATAATAATAATAAATCTATATATTTATTTTTTATCAGTGGCCTCATGTTCTAAATAGTATATCCTGAGTAGTTCCTAAAGGGTAAAATGGTTTTATTGTCTCTTGAAAGGAAAATAATATTAATAAATAAATATATTTATTTTTATCAGGGGCCTCATGTTCTAAATACAGGAACGTACCCTGAACAGTTCCCAAAGGGTAAAATGGCTTTAGTTGTCTCTTGGAAGAAAATAATAATAATAAATAAATATATTTATTTTTATCATTGGCCTCATGTTTTAAATACTATACCCTGAACAGTTCCTAAAAGGCAAGATGGCTTTATTGTCTCTCGGACGGAAAATAATAATAATAATAAATAAATATATTTATTTGTTTTAATAAATATATTTTTTTATTTATATCTATTTTTTATATAATACTAAATATTATTCATAATCAAATTTGAGAAGTTTTATCATATGTTTGCATTTATTTCATCAGATAAACATTTACGGCACAGTCATTGTGAAATATTGTTTCTTTTATATGTCTAACTAAATTGATAATAGGGTTTCCACAAAAGAATATTCATATGTTAAAGAAGATTGATACATATATTTATGTTGTAAAAAATTTTTTATCGCTTTTTTTCATGACAGAGTACAGAATATTATATTTTTTTTACATACGGCCTGATATTTCTATTTTATTCTTAAAGAAATATGGTCAACTCATTTATAAAAAATGAATCTTATCTAGTGTTTTTGTGGGGAATTACTATCCCTATCGAGGACTAAGGAACATAAGTAATGTTCTTATGAAAAGTATTGTATTTGTCAAAAACATGAAAATGTATCCAATATCTTCATATGAAGTTCTGTCCCTAAAAAATAAAATTACCCTGTAAAGAAGAATCAATTCTTCTTCTTTTAATGGTGCGACAGCCCCACGGTGGACCAAGGCCTTCTGTCAGATTACGAAACATGAGAATTTTTTGTCTTTTTACGGGGTAGGTTTGCCAGTTCTACGCCATACAATCATATGAGATAGGAACCTACGGTGTAAGGTGGATACTTTAGGCCGGATACCTTAGATGGGTTCTTAAGGTGGATACCATAGGCCATTACAAGGATCCAAGGTACCGCCGGGACTCGACCCTGAAACCTCTGGTACCGAGCGTCAGAGAGCTAGTCACTCAACCCTCAGGCCCCGAATCAATTATTAGCTTTCTTAAAAAAAAAAAAAAAAGAAAAGAAAAAAAGAAAGAATACTGAAAACAATATTTCCTCGCATATTGCGATTTTTCCGACTTTTAAAAGTCAAACCAGACAAATTCTTTAGAGTTATTAAGTTCTTGCATTGAAATGCAAACACATGAAATGCCTGTGCTGTTGCGCCAATGAAGAAGAAGATTATATCTTTACGATAAGTTGTTGTTTATGCTACAAAGCTACATATATTTTTTTATAAAATTTCAAACCAAATAAAAATTACAAAAGGCATATAATTTATTTAATTTCAAGAATGTCTTCTATATGGCTATCCTTATACCATCTAAAAGATTCCTTAAATGCTGTATAATTTTTTTTAATAAAATTATAAAATTTTTAAAAACTAATTTTATACATTATATAACAATATATAAAAAAAAATATTACATTATTATTAGTATATTTAAATAATGTAATATACAAAAAATAATCTCTTTGTTTTGTTTTAGTTTTTTAATTAATAATTTAATTTTTCTTGGCTGTTGTGAGATTAGTTAGTTTTTTATGTTATATGCCTATCAAAAGAAATTCTTCCTTTAGTTGAAATTAATTGTTTTCAATTTTGTAATCTTTAACTATAGCTCCCAATCACCAAAATATTTTTCATATATTATTTTGTATCTAAAATAAGTAAACAAAATTTTATTGATAAGTATTTCCATCGGTACTCAATAAAATAAGTTGTTTTTGCACGATACAGAAATTCGTTCCATGCCCTGAAGCATTGGAAATGAGTCACCTGATCCTTACATGAGTCCTTGCAGGTGAAATCAGCTTCGATTTTATCTTGATGGATGATAAGGTTTGCTGTCACAAAGATGAAATATTGAACAAAAAAAAATGTCTTTATTAGAGGTTTTTCAGAGAACGGCTCGTGTTTCAGGAAACAGTTCGTCTCTATTATTAAATTAGTGGAAGTTAACAACAGAATAGTGTGCGTAAAATGCAAATGTTTGATTTTATTTTTCATTAATTACCTATTTTTTAGAGGTATCTTATGTTTATCAAAAAAATACAATAGGTTAATTTTATTTATCATGGAATTTGTAAAAAAAATGGTTGTTATTTTTTATTTATTAATGTTTTAAAATTTGATTTAAAAATTTTATGACTTCACTAATAAAATAATCTAACACGATTTAATTTGTAATAATAAATAATAATTTTTTTCTATCATAATATCTGTAATTTTAAAAATTAAAAAAATCGCGTTCCCAAGCAATTAACAATTTATAACGCCCGACTCATGACTTAGTGACAACACGCGCCGTTGGTGAGCATTAGGACAGAGCTTCACTCCGCTGGAGCGCGCGCGCGTGTGTGTAATTGCTTCTAGTGTTTTTATATGATTGAAGGCAATAAATAATAATAGTCGAATTTTCGAATAATGATAGAAGCTACAATTTGTTTTCAATCATTTAATAACTTCATATAAATTAAACACTATTATTATTATTTACGGACACGTTTTATGTAATAAAATTTAAATTATCCTATTTTTGTTATAATTTAATACGTGTAGAAAAAAGCCCACTTATTATTGCTACTATAACATTTTTTAGTAGTTTCTAATCATTTTGCACACGTTTATAAATATTATTCTGGGAAGGGATTTCTTAAACTTCATAATACTGGCAAAGGGGTTACGTGGAGATAATATGGTTAAAAACCCTTGTTTTGGTATATGTGCCCCATCCATGGTCTAGGGTACCACAGACCTCAGTTTCGAATCCTGGCATGCATGTTTGGTAGCGGCTCGGAATCACTATAGGTGGTTCACTTTAAACTATAGGTCTGGGTCTAATTAGCCTAAAGTGTGCAAAAAAATCACAGTAGAGCGACAAACTAAACCTAATCAATCATTTTGTGTAGTAAAATTTAAACAACGAACAAAACCAAAACAAAAGTTTTTTTTTTTTCAAATATCCCTTATAAAATAAACATATTAAAGAAATATCAGAAATATTATTTCTTTTCCATACTTTAACATATTCTACTTAACTATCTCTAGCTATCCTTTAACCATTCCACTTCTCTTTATCATTCATTTTTTATTTCTTTGATTTGCGGTCATTTCAACCATTATCGTTATTTTTATACCGAATGTAATAAAGAAACCGAAGTGTATATCAGCTGCAATTCCGTCATCGCTTTTAACGCCGTCTTAAATATTAAAAACTGAAAGCCACCAGAAGTAAGGAAACGAATTAAAGTTAGACAATAAGAAGGAAAAAATATCATTCTGTAAACTATAAAATATAAACGTATCTGTAAATAATAATATTAAATGTATAAATGTACATATATATAAATGTATCTATCTCTAGCTATCCTATAACCATTCTATCTTCTTGCTATACATAACAAAGCGATATGGAATTGATTTGATAAAGCGATGATGGATTTGCAGCTGATACACTTCACCCTTTTTTTACATTTGGTATAAAAATAGGGATAATGTTTGAAATGATCGCAAATCCAGAAGTATTTACTTGAATGATCGCAAATCCAGAAGTATTTACTTCTGGATGTGCGATCATTTCAAGCGTTATCGCTATTTTTATACCAAATGTAGTAAAGAAATTGAAGTGTATCAGCTGCAAATCCATCATCGCTTTTAACACCGGTAATATAAAAAAAATTTTAAGTCGATTCTTATTTTTTCCACTATATTGCAGAAAGTCCCTTATAAATAATTTTCATTCATTTTTTTTAAGTTTATCTGGCGCCATCTATTGGTAGATATATGCAACTTAAGTCTAAAAATAAAACTAAAAATTAATGAATTAAATTTAATTACTGAATTAATATTTGAAAACTGTATTAACATCCATCCACTTCAAGTTCAAAAAAAATTTATGAACTTGAGTAGATGAATAAAAAAGTATTTTATTGACGATTGAAAATTTGAATAAAGATATATAGGGAGAGTGTGAACTAATAGATGGAATTGAAAAACTGAACTGCAGAAGCAAGGAAACGAATTAAAGTTAAAAGAGAAGGTAAAAAGCAATAAAAAAAACCATCTCGTGAGTTATAAGTACACAGTCCTATCTCTTAGAGCTTTATACCAAATGTATTAAAGAAACTAAAGTGTATCAGCTGCAATTTCATCATCGCTTTTAACACTATCTTAAATATTAAAAATTGAACGCCACCAGAAGTAAGGAAACGAATTAAAGTTAAAAAAGAAGAAGTTAAAAAGCAATAAAAAAAAAAGTACCATCCCGTGAGCTATAAGTACACAGCCCCATCTCTTAGAACTGTCAGAGGGCATCAAATCCAACCTGTTGATTCCAGAAGGGTCCCACATAATTGAAGCGCAAAAAGCCAGACAAGCAGTCACACGGCGGAACATCAACCTTAAAAGTAAAAGAAGAAGAAAGAAAAAAAAAAAGAAGAATGCTTTAGGAAAACCATTCTCTATAATCTGAGAAATAAAAAGTACCACGAGAAGTTAAGGAGGGAGGGAGGGAGGGAAGCAGATAAAAAGAGGAAGGCATGGAAGAAAACTGGAAGAAGGATAAAAGAAAGCGCCCGTTGGCTGATGGGAAAGATGAAAGCCTCCATCCTTGATGGTGGCGAGGCAAGCTGACAGCAGGGCATCTCTAGGAGACGAGTGGTTGCATTGTCATCAGGATTTTCGCTCGACCGTGATTAAGGTAATATTGGGGAAGGGGGAAAATTCTCCTTCGGTGAATTGCCGCAGGAGACTGCGTAACAACGGGAGGTGCCAAAGCCTTTGCTCCGACTGTAATTACGGATGTTTCTTTTTGGTTTTTAGTGCTTTCTTTCTTTTTCTTTTTCATTTTTATTTTGTTGTTTGGAACTGCTTCAGGATGGGAAGCTGCTTACCTGCCTTTCGGGGTGCCGAGCGATATTGCGTTTGTTTGAGAGCAGATCTGATTTTGGAAGTTGTGTGTCGAAGGGCTTTGTTTTCCGATGCATTGTCTACATGCTGTCAGATGATAATCTCGGATAATGCTCGTGATTGGGAAAATAACGTGTGAATGAAACACAGAGAGGAATATTTCAAACACATTTTGTAATTATGTCAGTTTATTGTTAGGAACGTGAAGTAATAACAGAAAATAAAGCTTACATTAAAGAATTATAAATAATTGTTTGTTTCTTCAATGTAAGCCTTTTTATTTAATTAATTAAATATTCAATATAGTTTATTTACGTTCTTAATATTAATTTCTATAAAAATATTAAGCTATATTTATATTTGCACGATTTAATTAAACTTTCATAAGCATATTTATTATTTTAAATATTCATTGAATTAATTAAATTTTGAACTAGATAAATTGATAATTTTCAGAATCCTTTTGAAATAAAAAATAGTTTAAGTATTTTATTTTATTAGAACAAAAAATTATCGAATTATCTAAATATATATTAATCAATAATTTTTTTAATCTTAGACATTGAGTGTTTATTTATACATATATTAATAATTGTTTCTTCAATATATGCCTTTAATTATTAATTTATTAATTAATTAATTACATTAAATATTGAATACATTTTATCTACGTACTTAATTATTCTCCTGTCTCGAAATCTGCCAGTAGGCAGACGGCCTTGGCCCACCATGGGGCTGTTAAACCAATAAAAGAATGGAAGAAAATGGTGGTTAGATAATCTGAGTCTCCCTAATAGGCAATTGGCTAGCGCTGTGGCCTTTGATATCACAGGCTTCAGGTTCGAATCATGGTGGGGGTATGGATATTTATTAGTGGTTCGGAATCCATATTAAACTGTAGATCCCGGTCTAATTAGCCCAAAGTGTGCAAAAACTGACCGTAGAGCGAAAAACAAAATCGATAATATAAGACAGGAAATTAGTCATTTAATCTCAAAATTTGTATAAGAGCCAATAGCTATGAAAGCTATTTAACCATCACTTTACTTTATATATCGGAGTTGCGTTATAGAAATAACGGATAAAACATATTTACAATAAATTAAAAATTCGTAAATAATTTTGAGATTTTTAATCTTTTATTATTAATTTACTTCTTAAATCAATGTAATAGAGATTCATCTAAAAGTACAATAATTCATAGTATCGATAAGTGATGGAAATAAAAATTATTTGAAAAAGAACAATATTAAATTCACAAATTAACTATATCAGTAATATTTTTACCACACTTACAAAAAACAAAACAAAATCATTTTAATAGACTAATCAAAATTAGCTTCATAAAAATCATAACACTTCATTTCCTTTCTATCTTATTTTCTTAATAATAAGAATAGAAAAGAATTCGATTTGAAATAAAAGAGTACTCCTCTTTTCAATTGCCTTCTGTCTGTCGAGCCAACAGATGTTTGATTCGGCGATGACATTAATTTGAAAAAAGTACTTTTTTTTTTCTTATTTTATATTATTATTCCTTTCAAGCCATTTTTTTCTCTCTGAGAGAGTGAAATTAAGCTCAGATTGTCGTTTGTGAAACACGCCTCCTCTAATTTCGATATCTTTTCGTCGCGGGCAATTTTAAGAATTATAGTGGAGGGGTCATCGCCTCTTTCTTCGCCAAGCGTGCAACCATTTTCAAAAAGCACGCGAGTTCTCAAGAACTCTTTTTGGAATAAAACGATTCGTATATAAAAAAAAAAAAAAAAGGCTATGTTATTTATTTTGAGGCTTCAATTTCCAGATTGAAATTTAAAAAAACAAAAACATTTCAATTATACATTCACAGATAATGTGTTGGAATTTTTATTGTTTGAAATATTCTGAAAGTTTTTTTTTGTGTGTGATTATTTACTGATGCATTTAGGACGATTTAATTGAATTTTAAAATAATAAGAATAATAAGAGATTGTCTACAAATAAGAATAATAAAAGATAAGAATAATAATGGGTTATTATCTATAATTAAGAATAATAAAAATCATTATCTGTAATAAGAATAATAAGAGAGTATTATCTATAAATAAAAATTAATAAAAGATTATTATCTATAAATAAGAATAAGATATTAATATCTCTAGATAAGAATAATAAGAGATAAGAATAATATATATCTATAAATAAGAGTAATAAGATATTATTCTATAAATAAGAATAACACGAGATTAGTTTTTAATTGAATTAAAGTATAATCTCTATTTTTTTAAAAGCTATCATTCAAAATAATTTAAAAATGAAATCGTAAAAGTAATAGTTTTGAATTAATGGTTTTTTACCCCCAAACTAATTAAAATTTTAACCTCGTCTTATTTTCATGCGTATTTTAACAAGTTACTATTTATACTTCTTACATTTTTTAAAATTTTATAGAATTAAGAGTTTAATAAATAAATATTGATAACAATATAGAGTTGGAAATATAATTAAAATGTAATAATTGCTCATTGCTTTAATTAAATATGTAAAGTAATTGTTCTACTACGATTTTTTTCTTTGTTACAGAATTTTTGAAAGGAAATCTTGGTTTATTAATGTAGGAGATATCCGATATGTGTTGGGAGTTTATTATATAAAATATTCTGAAATAAAATTTTTGGGATTATTTACTAATGCATTTAGGAAGTGTTAATTGAATTTTAAAATGAAATACTTAAAAAATAATCTCTTTTTTTCAAATGAAATCCTTCAAAATAATTTAAAAGGAAATCGTAAAAGTGACGGTTTTGAATTTATGGTCTCCCAGACAATTTAAAACTTAAAATTTTAACCACCATTTCCGAAATTTGTCTTTTTATTATCGTGTGCATTTTAATAAATTACTACTTCTATTTCTTACAATTTTTAATTTTAATTGATATATGTTATCATATATTTTCAATTAATTAATTAATGAATAAATATTGATGTCAACATATAGAGTTTGAAGTATATTTTAATTGAATATGTAAAAACTGCTCCAATTCGATTTTTCCATTGTTAAATGAAATCTTGTTTTATTTAATGCAGGAGATGTTCGATATAATTATGTATCAAATTACTGCAATTAAAATTTAATTATTTTTATTCGTACAACAAAAATAATTAAATTTTAATTGCAGTAATTACTATCTTTTTTACTTTTTTAACAGAAATAAGAATAAAATTATTAAAAATCGTAAGCTTCGATATAATTGCTTGTTCTATTTTAAATTAATAAAAAAAAACACTATGGAAAAGAACAGAAATATTTGTAAAATTAAAAAAATGCTATAAGAAACTTTTTAAACAATTTAATCGTTAGGAGATTCTTTGAATTTTCTATTTTTGGCATGCTTAAAAAAAATGAAACAAATTTTCGGAATATGTTGTTCTATCTTAATGTTCTTTTATTTGTTTTCATTTATACTATTTTTTTTGTGATATTTAATAAAATATTTTAAAATTATTTTTTGCTTAGAAATCATTGCAGAAATGCAAAATAAAATTTCATATCATAATTACTCTGATCTTCTTTGCTTAGTTTCTTTCTTTTTTTTTTTTTTCAGAATTTATGTGTATATTTATTTACTCACGAAAAATATTTCTTTTATTTATTTTATTCATTATAAGAATCGTTTTCTGAAGACAATGCCTATAACAGACAGTGTTCCAAAATTTCAGAAAAATTCGAAAATTTTGGGCTTTGAAAAAAAATTAAAATTTACCACTTCCAATTGTGAAAATGTCAAGTTACCATTGCAAAAATATGTCATATACTCCAAAAATATGTCTCTCTTTTCCATCTCTGAAATAAATAAACTCATAAAGTTAAAATAAAATTTGTTGAAAGTGTAAATACAACAATATGGTACGAACATTTAGTAGACAATATGACTTTCAAATTGCATGTTGTAATTTTGCTGCAAAGGTGTAGCGATCTTTGAAATCTATTTTTGGTACGTATTATTTCCAAATATTTGGCCAGAAGTTTAGAAAATTTCAGTGATAACTGAAATCACCCCTGTTCTGAAACAATTTATTTAACATTTTACTACAAATATTTTATTTTATTTATTGCAACTTCCTTTAGATGTTTGTGTAAAAGATTAAGATAAAAGGATTTTTCTAATTCTTCAAAAAAAAAAAAAAAATGTGTGTGTGTTTTTTAAATTTTTAATGCTCTTGGACATTTATTTTTTATAATTATAATTATCGTTAAAAAAAAAATTGATAATAATTATATTTGATTTAAATTATATTATATTTTTAATAAATTATATTTTATAATTATTATTGATACAATTTATTTAACATTTTAACTTTTTTTTTAAACTTTTTAATCTTAAGGCCTTACATTTATTTTTTATAATTATAAATATTATCATCAATAAAAAGAACAAAAAGTTGATACTAAATTATTGACTACAGAAATTTTCAACATGAACAATATAAATTTTATGGTTTGGTTGCACTGATAATGAATGACATTTACGGTGCAAAGTTAGAATACGGAAATAACGTGAAGTAGTATTTCGAGTGTTATTGGATCATTTGAACAAATGGTTAATATTTGATAAAAATAGCTATGATATATTAAATATATTTAGTTTTAATAATAAATGCCCGGAATGTATGAAATCATTTCTCTTATAAATTGCTATTAATGCTCAGCGGCCACAAATGTGAATGTTATGGTTTTGTTTTGTGCATTTTTATTGTTTTTTTATTTTTTATTTCCTATCAATATAAAATGAATAACGGCATTTATGGTGTATCGTTAGAAATACGAAAATAACATAAACAGTATTTCGACTGTCAACGTTGTTGGAATACCAGAATAAATCGTTAATATTTGATAAAAAATAATTCGAGATATATTAAATATACTTGGTTTTAATAATGAATGGTCGAAATAATAATAAATAATTTATGCCCTGAATATATGAAATAATTTGGTTATAAATTGCTATTAACGTGACATATGGCGTTAGTCCACAAATACCGTTAGGCCACAATTGTGGACGTTATTGGTTTTTGTGCATTTTTATTGTTTTTATTTTTATTTTCTATCGAAATACGAAAATAGCTTAAAGCAGTATTTCAATTCTCAGCATTGTTGGATTATTTGAACAAATCATTAATATTTAATAAAAAAAATAATACCATATATATTAAATATATTTAATTTTAATAATGAATATCCGGAATTATAATGTATAATTTATGCCTAGAATGTACAAAATCATTTCTCTTATAAATTGCTATTGACGCTCAGCGGGCACAAATGTGTGGATGTTTTTGCATTTTTATTGTTTTTTAAATTTCCTATGAATATAAAATGAAATTTAAGGTGTATGGTTAGAAATAGCGCAAAGTAATATTTCTACTCTCAGCGTTGTTGGATTGTTTCAACAAATCGTTAATATTTAATAAAAAATAATACCAGATGTATTAAATATGTTTTAATAATGAAATCCCTAAATAGTAATGTATAATTTATGCCCTGAATGTATGAAATAAGTTGGTTATAAATTGCTATTAACGTGACACATGGCGTTAGTCCACAAATAACGTTGGGCCACAAATGTGGACGTTGTGGTTTTTTTGATTTCCTATCAATATAAAATGAATAACGGCATTTATGGTGTATGGTTAGAAATATTGAAATAGCATAAAATATATTTTGACTCTCAGCGTTGTTGGATTATTTGAACAAATCGTTAATATTTAATAAAAATAATACGATATATATTAAATACATTTAGTTTTAATAATGAATAATTTATGCCCTGAATGTATGACATAATTTGGTTATAAATTGTTATTAACGTGACATATGGCGTTAGTCCATAAATAACGATAGGCCAGAAATGTGAAAGTTACGGTCTTTTGTGCTTTTGATTGTTTTTTTTTTTAATTCCTATAAATATAAAATGAATAAATCGTAAATAAAATATTATTTTTTTCTCACTCAAAAAAGCCCCGTCCCTGAAAAGGTGAAACCAAATAAAATATTATTCCTAGAAAGTAAAAATCACTATCGTCAATCGGAACTTTTTACCAAAACTTTATTCCACCCAGCCTGAAGACTCCATCCTCCTCCCAAGACACGATTTGTTCGCGGTCCCTCGTGCTCGGCGGAGGAACCAGTAGGAGTTTCTCAAATATGTAATAACAGCTGTTGGACTTGAGATGAGCGTTGGGGCGTGGAATTAATTTGCTCCTGCACCCCTCCCCCCTCTCCCTCCCTTCCAAGGTCTGCCTTTAGTCCCGACGCACCACCATCTCTAATGAGGGCTCGTTTGCCCACAATGGATGCGCCCGCCTGAAGATGCATGGAGCTGTCCGTCATCCCCACTAAGAAGCTACGTGCGAATTTGCTGAGGTGCTATCATGCCCAGGTAGAACCCGCTGCTGAATGAATTCCGTCATAGTAATCTATCGGCAGAGAGAGATGCACATGTCTAATATTGATTCCCTTTTGGGTTTATTTAAATTTTAAGAGGATCACTACACTATCTTAATTGTAATTCTTAACGTCTATTTTAAAATGCATGCATTTAATTCACTAAGCAATGCGCCAATTTCTTATTTATTTCGCCTCTCACTTTAATGTTTAAATTTAATCCTTTAGGAATAAATTTAAATGTGAATAATTAATTAATTAAATAATAGGAGGTACGAGGATCCTGTTAATCAGGAGCTCTGCAAAATCGACTGCCTTTGCCTTTGTAATACTAACAGATATGACCCACTATTGGCCATTTACAGAAAATAAAACTTTTTTTAATTTCGGTTAATTTTATTTAAATTATATATAATATATATATATATATATGTGTGTATATGTGTGTGTGTGTGTGTGTGCAGAATTAAACATTTGAAATTTTAAATAAGTGGCCTTACGTCATATAAAAGGGCTAAATAAAATAATCCTTCTTATCCAATAATTCGAATAATTGTTTCATCTTTAATCTGTTCTCATTTATTTTTAAGAATATATTAGCGGAAAATTAACTAAATACTACACAAATACGAAACCTTAACTTTTTTTTTTTACCTTACTATTATTTTTTACCTTATTATTATTATTTATTTATTTTACAATAACTTAACTAATGATACCAGTATTATTTTTATCGTGAGAGCAATCTGACAGCAAAAAAAAAAAAAATAAGGTTTTTGTTTAATTTAAAAAAAAAAATAATTAATGAAACAATTTTCACAATTTTTGGTTACAAACTTTTCTTCTTCATTGGCGCAACAGCCCCATCAGTCTTCTGGCAGATTTCGAGGCAGGGGATGTTTTCTTTTTACGGGATAGGATTATCAGCCCTATGCCCAACGCTTTACAATCATGTTAGACCAGGACCTACAGTTTCCAAACGACTACAAACATTCAAGGCACTGACGGTACTCGAAATCAACAAACTTTTCGAATGAAATATTGAATACAGAAAAAAAAAAAAAAAAAACTTTGACTTCTAAGTGATACAAAAAACTTCTAAACGATATAATTTTAAGTTATGCTGGAACATATATACACACATTCGTTTTTAAACTTAAACATATACATTATCATTTATTTATTATTAGTATTGTTATTATTATTATTTTTTTTTTTTTTTTGAAAACTAAAAATATAATAAGTTGGATTTAAAGCCTAGTGGATAGAGCTTTAGTTTTCTGAGTTGAGGGCGCTGAAAATACGATAAGTGAAGCCGAATCAAAACCTTCGAAACCTGAACCTCCCTGGAAACGGACATCAGTAATTCGTAGAATGGAAAGTACTTTCGTTGGGTTTTAGAGAAAACGACGGGGTGTGCTATCTCTGTAGATGCAACATCAAAAATTGCGAAGGCAATATTCTGTGCTGGGGCTATTTGTTCAAAAATTGTGAAGGCACAATGTGGGTTGTAATCTAACAGACTGTACTCGTGGCGCAGCGTGGGTAAGGCTAACGTTGCCCCACATCGACCATTTAAGAGGCGAATGATTCTAGGTCAAATCCACAAAAGTTGAAAATAATTAATTTTCTTTAAAAAATTTGATAATGCAGTGGCTAATAATAGAATTCCCTTTTTTATCAAATACAATTTTGTAAACTTTTTACTTTATATCGAATTCAACATTAAATCTTACATCGGTAAATGATATTCTGTTATTAAAATGGAATCAGTATAATTAATTCTTAATATGATTTATTCACAAATGTATGTCATGTTTTAACAGCATTTTACAAATTAAGAGGTATACTTCAAAAACAATATATATATATTTATATATAATTATGTTTTCAATTAAAACAATGATTTTATAACTTTGAAGTATATGAAAAAGACATAAATATCTATAATCTTTTATAGCGAGCGCAATCTGGTAGCGTGAAAATTTCATAGCAAAATAAAATAATAAAAAAAAATAACAATAAGGTTTTTGTTTAATTAAAACAAATAATTAATGAAAAAATTTCATAACTTTTTGGTTACAAACTTTTTTTCTTGTTCATTGGCGCAAAAGCTCAATGATGGGCCATGAACGTCTGTCTTCTGGCAGATTATATATATATATATAATTATGTTTTCAATTAAAATACTGATTTTTATATCTTTAAAGTATATGAAAAAGGATTGTGAACTCATGATTATATTTTCTATCGATTTTTTAAATTTTATTTGACAAAATAATCTTCAAAAATATTATAAAATATATAATGTCAGATACAGATTTAATTTAGAATGATAGCAAATTTAAAATGACTTTTTTTAAGTACTTTTTCTAAATTAGTATTAAATAATGTATTTTTAAATATGATCTATGCATGTATCTCGCAATGAAAAAAAATCTTATTTACTTCTCAAATTCTGAGAAAAAACGCATAGCATACATTCAAAATTATAAAATCAATATTTCTGATTCTTTACTAAATTAAATCAAAGCAGTTTGACATTTACAGTATTGCCAAAAAGACCTTACCAGGAAGGAACATTTGCATTTCTTTTATACGGTATTACAAATCAAAACTTTTTGCTGACATGAAAATTTCAGTAATACCGTAAAAAAAAATATTGAGGATTTTATTCAAGGATTAAGGATTGTTTTTAAATTAAAAAGTTTTTCTCAAAAAGAAGCAGTGCAAAAAAATTATTTTCAAAAGTAATATTTCTCACTTTTTCACAAGTCTAAAACTAATCTTTTTTTGCAATGAAAAATGCCGAGAGATAAATCAATACGACTCCAAGATTGATCAGTGGTTCATATCGTATTTCCGATTACTTTAAAAGGTTCAGAGAACCATTCCGAGATCAGATTTCTGAGACGTGGAACAAAGACGAGTTATATTAAGTTCTGCAACAAATCTGTTCTCTTAAAAATCTAGAATCTTTCATTATTATTATGATTAAAATAGCAGTACATTTGCTTTTGCGTACAAGGCGTAATATGCAAATAAAAGTACAGTCTGAGTAAAAAACTTTAAGGCCAGTAGACATTTTTGAGAAAATGGAAACATTTAAACTTAGGAATTAAAATACCATTAGATTGATAATTATTGAGTTAAAATAAAAGTAGAAAAATTAATTTGCAAATATTTTATTATTAGAAAATATTACAGAACACACAGATGAATATTTGAGCCTGAGTAAAAACTTTAAGGCCAACATAGAAAATAACATATAAGGAAAAAAATTACAAATTCTTAGAAGGTTGTGTAGGAGCCATTACTTCGAATTACTTCAAATATTCTTGTTTTCATGGATGAAACGAGTTTTTGACAAAGGGTGGGGTCGGTTTTATACCATTCATCTTCGATAGTAGATTTCAGCTCTGTTGTTGATGTAAAATGTCTCCCATTTGCATCAACTCTTCTTGCTAAGTCAGCCCAAAGGTTCTCGATTAAGTTGAGGTCAGGTGATCTAGCTGGCCATTTCACAGTTTCAACATTGTTGACTTGGAACCAATTTTTTGTGCTGTTACTCGAATGGATCGGTGCATTGTCTTGCTGATATTTCCAATTTTCCCCAGCAAGACATTCAGCATTTGGCAAAAGATGATTTGTTAGGACATTTTGGTATCCTTGTGAATTCATTCTACCTGAAACGAATGCAATTGAGGCCACACCATTGTAAGAAAAACAGCCCCAAGTCATGACAGACCCTTCACCGAATTGGAGCTTGGAGAATATTTCTTTTCATTTCTTATATCATGCCAGTAGAAATTCCAGCCATCTGGTCCATCCATTTTTTTTCGTCAGAAAAATTATTTCTATCCCTTGGTTGTCCCAGGTCATGACTTTCTGGCCAAAGTTCAAACGCTCTATTTTGTGTCTCTGCAGTAACTGAGGCTTAGTCAATTTTGCTGTATAAGCGTACCTTCCAGACCTTCTAATTGTGTTATAAATCGTTTTTTGACAAACTTTTAAACCTGTCATCGGAATCAGTTTCCTGGTTGAGTACTTTCCAGTAGATGCAAGTTGGCAACTCTTCTTTCATCACGCCAGTCTTCCGCCAGTATTCTTTTTACCATAATTGTCTTTCAATTTTAAAAAATTGTTGACTACAGTCTTTGATCTTCCTATCTTTATCGCAATAGCACGACTACTCATTCCTGTTGAAGACAAAGCTTCGATCTGTCCTCTTTCACGATCAGTTAACTTCTTACCCTTCGCCATATTCACAAAGATCACCAATACTTCGAAGAAACGTATGACAAATACGAAAATTGCAGTGTTGTCACAAGCTAGTAGTTGCAATGGTAATTACACGATTATATTATATTTATTTTTAAAAATGACTGGTGGCCTTAAAGTTTTTACTCAGGCAGAAATACTAACTTTGTAAATAACCACATGTTTCTCATAAATATGTATTTACAAATTATGTTTATAGCATTTATTTCTTATGAATGAACTTTTATAATTAATATTATTTGAATCCCTTTTATTTCATTTTAGATTTTCTCAAAAGTTTTTACTGGCCTTGAAGTTTTTACTCAGGCTGTATATCCCAACCGATTGTTGTATAAATCTAATTTGTTAAACAATCAGAAAATTTGCGTATACAATTTTTGATGAACGAATATAAGCATAATAAGAATATAATAAAATCCCATTTAACCGATTAGTTCTCCAATAATACTGGCTGCTTGATGGCTAATTGGCTATCGCCCTGGTCTTTGGTACCATAGGTTTCAGGTTCGAATCCTGGCAGTAGCATGGGCATTTGTTAGTGATTCTAATATTGTGGATATTATTTTGAAGACCCTTGATGTCAAAATAGCACTTCTACTGCTTGTTCTGATTACTATAACATTGCTTGGATACGGCCTGATGACCGAGTGGCTGGCGCCCGATACTATAAGTTTTCGAGTTCGAATCCCGGCTGTGCCATAGATGCAGCGTAATCCACTTTAAGCCGTAAACCGTCTCATATAGCCTCTCATCACAGAGCGGTATCAGATTTGTTCCCCACATCATTCCCAAACTGTAAAGGGACAACTTAGCTCTAGGCACAGTGATGTTGTGTAGTAGTGGTTCGGAATCTACGTTAAACTGTAGGTCCCGGCCTAATTAGCCAAAAGTGTGTACAAAATGACCGTAAAGCAACTAACTAAACCTGAAACCAATACTAATGTGCTCTCAGCTTTAGATAACCTGTTTTTAAGTTATTTCATGTAATTTTTTTTCTTAATAATACGTTGAAGACTATTATATATATCTTATGTTTATAAATGTAGTTTTTCATCGGATACTAAAATCTCACGTTGTAGAAAGCTAATGATATCATGCTTCTGATTGGCCAGCGTCCTATTAAGTCAGATTTTTAACACGCAATATAAACCAACTTTAAAACTATCAGAGAGCCTGATGACTGGCACTCGGTTCCACAGGTTTCGGTTTCAAGTCCAAGCGTAAAAAGTCAGCGTCACGAAGCCAAGTCAGATTTATGCCTACGGGTGCTGCATAACAACAGAAAATGCCCTCCCCCTTTCCCTACTTCCATGAGACCATATGCATTTTGGACTTGGTTTTGATGTTGCTGTCTTCCAAGTGGGACAAGAAACAACAAACTATCACACCTTATGTGGCTTTTATGTCAGCATAAAGTAATAAAACTAAACGGAGATTTTTCAACAGTTTCAAAAATCTGCAATTATTTAATTATTAACTTGTAATTCAGCTTAAATTAATTCTTATCCAAAAGCTTCAATTATTTAATGAACCAATCAACTCACAAGTCACCGCGTTAATATATTATTTTTTTTAATTCAACGCTTATTTATTATTATTATTGGAATCTTTTGGTGTATTGATTCGAAACAAAGTATAACATGCATTCTTTTGATGATCCTTATAACAATAAAATAATAAAACTAAACGGAGATTTTTAGCAGTTTCAAAAATCTGCAATTATTTAATTATTAACTTGTAATTCAGCTTAAATTAATTCTTATCCAAAAGCTTCAATTATTTAATGAATCAATCAATTCACAAGTCACCGCGTTGATATTTATTTTTTTAATTCAACGCTTATTTATTATTATTATTGGAATCTTTTTGGTGTATTGATTCGAAACAAAGTATAACATGTATTCTTTTGATGATCCTTATATTATAATAAAACTAAACGGAGATTTTTAGCAGTTTCAAAAATCTGCAATTATTTAATTATTAACTTGTAATTAAGCTTAAATTAATTCTTTTCCAAAAGCTTCAATTATTTAATGAATCAATCAATTCACAAGTCACCGCGTTGATATTTATTTTTTTAATTCAACGCTTATTTATTATTATTATTGGAATCTTTTGGTGTATTGATTCGAAACAAAGTATAACATGTATTCTTTTGATGATCCTTATTATAATAAAACTAAACGGAGATTTTTAGCAGTTTCAAAAATCTGCAATTATTTAATTATTAACTTTTAATTAAGCTTAAATTAATTCTTATCCAAAAGCTTCAATTATTTAATGAACCAATCAATTCACAAGTCACCGCGTTGATATTTATTTTTTTTAATTCAACGCTTATTTATTATTATTATTGGAATCTTTTGGTGTATTGATTCGAAACAAAAGTATAACATGTATTCTTTTGATGATCCTTATTATAATAAAACTAAACGGAGATTTTTTAGCAGTTTCAAAATCTGCAATTATTTAATTATTAACTTGTAATTAAGCTTAAATTAATTTTTATCCAAAAGCTTCAATTATTTAATGAGTCAATCAATTCATTAAGTCATTGCATTGCTAAGATTACTTTTAAGTTCAACGCCTTTTTTTTTATTATTGGAACCTTTAAATGTATTGATTTGAAACAAAGTATACCATGAATTCTTTTGATGATATTTATAATAATAATAGAATAATATAACTAAATCGAGATTTGTGTGCATCTTCAAAAGCCTTCAATTATTTAATTATTAGCTTCAATTATTAAGCCAAATTAATTTTTATCCAAATGCTTCATTCATTTATTTAATAAATCAATCAATCCATTAAATCATAGCGTTGCTAACGTTACTTAAGTTCAACGCTTTTTTATTATTGGGATCTTTTGATGATCCTTTTAATAATAAAATAAAATATTAAGATTTTGTGCAATTTCAAAAATCTTCAACTATTCTATTATTAGCTTCGGGTATTAAGCTTAGAATAATTTTTATCCAAAAGCTTCACTTATTTAATGAATCGATCAGTTCATTAAGTCATAGCATTACTAACATTTTAGCTAGCGTTGCTATCTTTTACTTTTATGTTCAACGCTTTTAATGAAACAATCAATTATTCATGAAATGCTTTTAATGAATTAATCACTTCTTTAAGTCATAACGTTTAATTGATTTTATTATTGGGACTAAACGGAGATTTTTGCATGTCAAAAATTGATTTGAAACAAAGTATAATTCAGCTTAAATTAATTCTTATGAATTATTTTGATGGTCCTTATAAAAGATTAAAATAAATATAAAATAATAAAACTAAACGGAGATTTTTTAGCAGTTTCAAAATCTGCAATTATTTAATTATTAACTTGTAATTCAGCTTAAATTAATTCTTATCCAAAAGCTTCAATTATTTAATGAATCAATCAATTCACAAGTCACCGCGTTAATATATTTATTTTTTTTAATTCAACGCTTATTTATTATTATTATTGGAAACTTTTGGTGTATTGATTCGAAACAAAGTATAACATGCATTCTTTTGGTGATCCTTATAACAATAAAATAATATAACTAAACGGAGATTTTTTTAGCAGTTTCAAAAATCTGCAATTATTTAATTATTAACTTGTAATTCAGCTTAAATTAATTCTTATCCAAAAGCTTCAATTATTTAATGAATCAATCAATTCACAAGTCACCGCGTTGATATTTACTTTTTTTTTTAATTCAACGCTTATATTATTATTATTGGAATCTTTTGGTGTATTGATTCGAAACAAAGTATAACATGTATTCTTTTGATGATCCTTATTATAATAAAACTAAACGGAGATTTTTTAGCAGTTTCAAAAATCTGCAATTATTTAATTATTAACTTGTAATTAAACTTAAATTAATTCTTATCCCAAAGCTTCAATTATTTAATAGTTTAGATCAATTCATTAAGTCATAGCATTGCTAACATTTTAGATAGCTTTGCTGGATTTTAGCATCATATAGTTGCTATCTTTTATGTTCAACGCTTTTAATGAATAAATCAATTATTCATGAATTGATTTTAATGAATCAATCAATTCTTTAAGTCATAACGTTGCTAACATTACTTTTAAGTTCAACGCCTTTTTTATTATTGGGACCTTTTGATGTATTGATTTGAAACAAAGTATACGAATTCTTTTTGTGATCTTTATAAATCTTTGAAAGCATTATTACGTCCAACCATTTCAAAGATTAGCCTGAACGCAAACATTCAGATTTTCTTTTACATGCAGCAGATACAAACAAAAGCAATCATGCATTTCCGCTCCGTATGCTTCAATAACCTCATCCGTCCACACAAATCACAAAGCAGCTACCAACGATTGCAATCGTTTTTTATTTTAATCTCATCTGTACTCAATGTGTGATAGTTCGATTAAGAGCAACAAAAGCTATTACTTGGGAAAAAGAATTCGAATCTTACAACAAGTAGGGAAGAAGCTAACAGATGCTCAATAGGGGCCATTCCAAATTTGGCGCGAAAACAAGATTCAGAGAACAAAGAAGAAACAGCATCCGCTGAAGCCGCATTCGGCATAGTTTTAAGTGGATTTGAAAGAAGGGGAGGGGTTTATGAGAAAATTCGAACAGAAGGCGAGTGAGGAACACTGACGTCTTCGAATGATAACTCGTAATGGAAAGGGGGAGGGGGAAAAAGAAGTAGAGACAAAATCTTTGCATTTGTATCTGAAGATGACAGCTGACTGACAATTATAACTCGGGGTGGTTACAACGCCTTGCCTCCGTCTCCGGCAGGTTGTTGAAGTGTGTTGTTGTGCGCCGACCTTTAAGTCGGTTTTCATCTTCTTTTTTTTTTATTATTCTTTTATTATCTGCTTGCTGCTAGGTGAAGCAAGATTCTGGGAAGAACTGCAACTTAAGCACTGAATTCAGCGGAAATAGATTGCCTGAAGAAACAGGATGCATCTAGAAATCTTATTCGAATTGTGTTTTTAATTGGTTAATAATCCTCTAATTTGCTGAATTTTTTATTTATTTAAATGAAAGGAATTCTTTTATTAGAATTCCAGATGATATTTGACATTTACATTTATTTAGAAATATAGATTAAAGATATGTTGTTGTCTCTTATAACACATGGTAGACATCTAGACCAAGCTCACGCACCCGTATGGATTCATGGTTAAAGGGGAAAGAGGGTACCTTCTGTTGTTATGAAAGGGGGCAGCATCTGCTGCTTCTGTTCTGCTCTTCCGGATCCCAGTGGGTAGAAGCCTGATTTGGCTTCGCGACGCTCTACGGTCATATGAGACAAAATATATAGAATAATATAATATACCGGATAAAGATTGAAATATATTTTGGTTATATAGATTGAGGATATAGATCTTCAAGCAATTATAGATCTATATCTTCAATCTAGGTTTTAATGACCGAGTGTCTAGCACTCGGTGCCACAGGTTTCGGGTTCGAGTTCCGGCGGCGCCATGGATGTTTGTAATGGTTCGGAATCCACTTTAGGCTGGTAGGACCCTATCTCGCATGACCGTAGAGCGTCACAGAACCCAGCAAACTTCTTCCCACCCACATCATTCTCAAACTGTAAAGGGGCACTCAACTCTAGTCACAGTGATGTGGTGTGGTAGTAGTCTAATATGACTACTACTACACCAAGCCTCATCACTTTGACTGGAGCTGAGTTGCCCCTATACAGTTTGAGAATAATGTGGGTGAAAAGTATGAGTAGGCTCCGCGACGCTGTACAGTCATACAGCTTAAAGTGGATACAGAACTACTACTAACATTCATGGCACCGCCGGGATTCGAACACGAAACCAGTGGCATCGAGCACTTAGACACTCGGTGATTCAGTGCCTTGTCTAATATGACTGTTGGGCCGTAGGGCGGACAATCCTATCTCGTAAAAAAAAAAAAAAAAAAAAAATCGGAAATATCTCGAAATCTACCAATAGGCAGACGGCCTTGGCCTACCATGGGGCTGTGGCGCCGAAGAAGAAGCAAAACACTTTTCTAAACATTGAATACATTTTTTCCCTCGAGCAAATGCACATAAACTTAAATCAATTAGTATTTTGTGCAGTCCAACACAAAATTTTTTTACTTCTTCTAAATTGACTCAAAAAGTTATAAAAATGGCGATATTTGTCTAAACAAGTATGAAATTTCTTTAAGCGAAAAGAAACTTATCAAAACCAAGCTCGCTGCATTCTCAGGTTACAATGCGCTGAATTTAACTTTTATTGGGGAGTGGATAAGTTCTCACTGTGTTCCTGGGAGTGTTGGGTGTCAGGGGAGTTAAAAATACATCATTAAAAGAGATAAGGAATTAAGAAAATTTGAGATACAGCCAAAACAGAAACTCGTATCACTTACGGCCGTCTAAGCCAACTCGGTTTTGAATGAGCTCTGTGGTATTCCAGCAATCTGAACGTATTAAATAGCAGAAGTTAATTCATGATATTTCATTAAATAATTATGATGGGCTAAAATTGTTACTTAATTATTTATATCTAAATAATGAAGACATACAAATTCTCAAATTTATGTAAATATTTGGGGTGAATATCTTAGCCAAGAATGCAACTTGGTTGAAAAGCCTGCAAATGAGTTTGTTGTTAATATTTTATCGGTTTCGTGGTCTGATGCTAAAATACATATCATTCTGCGATTAAATAAAGAAATTTAAGATAATTGTACGAATGATTCTAACATTTAAATCAGAAGTATCTTATTTTTCATTTAATATATAAAATATTTACATCATCATCATCAGGGACACAAAAGCCTCATGGTGGTTCAAGGCCGTCTGCCTACTGGCAGATTTCAAGACAGGAGGTTTACCTTTTACGGGATAGATTTATCAGCCCTACGTCCTACGGTCATATGAGACCGACACTAACGGTTTAAAGTGGATTCCAAACCACTACAAATAACCATTACATCGCCGGGACTCAAACCCGAAACCTGTGGCACCGAGCGCTAATCATTCGGCCTTGCCCCTAAAATATTTAGTTTGATCAATACACAAGGAATACGCTTGATATTTTCAGTAATGCATTAGATAAATTTTGATTGGGGCCTGATGGCTATGTGGCTGGCGCCACAGATTTCCGGTTCGAGTCCCGACAATGTCATGGACGTTTGTAATGGTTCGAAATCCACTTGAAATCGTAGGTCCGGTCTCATATGACCGTAAAGCGTCACAGAGCCCAATCAGACTTCTCACCCACATCATTCCCAAACTGTAAAGGAACAACTCAGCTCTAGGCACAGTGATGTGATATGGCGTAGTTGTAGTAGATAAAATTTGATTGTTGTTTACAAAAATACTTTTCTAATTTTTCATGCAGAAGATGTTTAAGATAAAATGCGACCTTATAAATTGCAATGCATGTGTAATGAAATTTTATTTATTTAATTTTAAAAACAAAATATGAACTTAAAATAATGCTTTACTGTTGCTGTCTTACGATAATTTTAAGGAGATAGTTATTTTTCTAGAATTTTCCTATAACTTTATGTCGTTGTTTATTTATAGCAAAACAAATTTTTCTTAATTGGAAAGGTTTAAAACTATAATATAACAATAAATATTTTTTTTTTTAAATTAGATGCAATACAATGATGAACTAATTTTCATAAAATTTGCTTTATGTACATGTTATACTAGTATTTGTACTTTGTTGAATGTCGTTTCGGTGATGTACTTGGATCTTCTATACTAAATTTTATAAGATACAAAATTAGAAAGGTGTAATCATCTATACATAAAATTAAAAAAAAAAATTTTTTTTTTCTTATTCTGTGTTTATAATTGCAATACAAATATTTAGTGCATTAATTTAATATATTAATAAATATTTATATAAATTTACATTATTATAAATTTGAATTTTTTAACTGTAAAATATTACTATACGCTGTGTTGTATCATTTTGTGAGAAATTGAATATTAATTTTCTAATTAAAACGGACGAACAATTATAAATTAAAAGATAATTTATATATATATATATATATACACTCAAGAGCCAAAACAGTATGACCACCTGTCAATAACGAATTGGCCCACCTTTGGCGCGCAACCCGCCTTGGCATGGATTAATACCAGTTAAATACCACTTCCACCTGATCACGTCATCCAGGCGAGTTCATTGCAAAATGTAGGGGTGGTCATAATGTTTTGGCTCTTGAGTGTATATCGTTAAAAATATTCTTGTGTGCAAACAGTATTTGTTAAAAACATTATTGTATATTCATTTGCAAATGTTATACATTTTAATCATTTATCAAACCTTTATACTATTTATCAATAATTAAATTATTAAACTAATTATCAAACTTAAAATTATTTTAACTTGATTTAGTATCGTAAATTTTTAAAATCACTAAAACATAAAATGCACAATTAAAAAAAAAAAAAAAAATCGTTTGAGATGTATAGAAATGCTCTTTATTTCAAGTATATACGAATATATTGCTAAAAATTAAATATCTGAATTTTAAAATAATAAATAAAAATAGCATCATTTATATTAGTTTTTATCTTTTGGAAGAAACTTTTTAAAACTAACACTAAGAAAAATCAAGCAAATATAATATTGAAACTTTTGGGATTATGTTTAAAGCATTAACATGTAAATAAAAATATTTTAATTAAAATTCTAAATTTAATCTTAATTATTTTAAATAATAATAATAAATAAAATAAATTAGGCATAGCTAAAATATCAAAGTAAATTTAATTTAATATAAATTTATTTTATTTATATGCATTGATTAAGTAGAAGACTAAATTAAAAATGTTAATTCAAAGCCAAAATATCATATTCTGTGATTACTGTTGAAAGTCCTGTTGTTATTGTCCTTTTTCCAAATACGTGAGAAGCTTTAACATAAAATCCGATGCCTTAGTAACAATGAAACATTTAATATTCTAATTTAAAGCCATTAAAGTCATTATTAAAGTGATACTTTCTTTTTCAAATCACAACAAAATAAGGATTTTTCAATCCAAACTAATTTTAATTTATGCAAGATTGTAGTTGTAGAATATGATAATTCTAATAAAAAAATACAGTACTGAAATCAGCATTTAAAAAACGTTATTGTTATATTAATGTGGTACTAATATTAATACTAATTACTAATGTAGTATTAATAATAATAAAGGGAAGAAAATTGTAGTTTAGTATGTTTTCTTTTTTCTGAAAAAATGTAGCGTCCAAGAAATTTTTGAATTTGACCTTATTCTATAAAATTATATATTTAAAATGCTGTGTTTTTCGTTTCAGAATCTGTTACATCAAATACGAATGGCGGAACGATCATTTGTGCCTGGTGTTTGAAAACAGGATTAAAGTTATTTACTCTCAAAACATCCTCGGGCAAGACAAAAGCTTTCTGCAGCGAACCGTGTTTCAATCAGTGTCGAAGAGCGGCATTCAAGAAGAACCGGGTTTGCAATTGGTGCCGGCATGTCCGTCATACAGTCAACTACGTAGACTTCAAGGACGGAGATGAGCAACTTCAGTTTTGCAGTGACAAGTGCCTCAACCAGTACAAGATGCAGATATTCTGCAAGGAAACTCAAGCTTACCTTCAAATGAATCCCCACTTGCAGGAAGAATCGAGCAAGAATTCTGGGACGAACAATTCCAAACTTATCACTCCAGATCTGTGGTTGCGCGATTGTCAGGAATCGACGAACGGTGGGATAGCACCGAATATATCACCCAGTGAAGAAGAATCCTCGCCTCCTAACATCTGTGCTGCAGCAATTCCAAAATCCAGTAACGGACTCGAAGTAGAGGATCTCACGCTTAAAGTCGACCGTTGCAGTTCGTCCTGCACAACTAATTCAATCAAAGATCGCAGCACACCACTTGAGCATCGCAATAGAAATCTAGATGATTCACCAATAGGCAAGGACAAACGGTCACTTGAAATGTGCAATGCCTTAACTTCCTATTTAAAAGAAGACAGGGAAAAAAGCAATTTTGAGCGTAGAAAACGACACCACGAGAGCGAGAAGGACCATTTCCGCAAAAAACAAAAGATGCCATCTTTAAGACATAGATCCAGCAATCCAGCAGAAGCACCCCCAGCACATCTGTCGTCAACAACGCATTCGTCACTGGGCATGCAGAACCCAAACAGACTATTCCAATCGTCAGCTTATCCACCATCGCTTAATACCAGCTCGCCAGCACCACCTGCTGCTCATACGAAGGCATTACCACCACCCCATCCATCGATGGCAGGACCTTTAATACCACCAGGATTGCCTCCACCACCACCACTTCTAAACAGCGATTTTCTACACACACCATTTAGTTCTTCATTTTTCCAACCATCTCTGTCACCACAGCAACATCTGGACGCTGTCTTAAGAATGCAGTCTGGAATGAGGCCTGGAGAGCATTTTTCACCACATCTTTTCCAAGAATCGATGTTACCCTTTTTGAGAAATAGTATCACGCCAACACAGATCAATACTCACCCATTAATGCAGCCCAATACAATGATGTTGCCGTACCCAATTTTTGTTCCTCTTCCAGTTCCTATACCCATTCCCATTCCGTTGTCTTGCCTTCTTCCAAAAGACAAAAACAAACTACCACAGATGTCACTACGAAATCATCGAAGGACAATCTGGATCCAGATGAAAACAGTGATAGTCTAAATGTGGATTCTGAACCAGACAGCAAAAGAGACACTGCTTCTGTAAAATCAAATAATTCTGAAAACGATTCAAGAGATCTATCCTCTGAAAATATTTCAAGAAAGGAAAGGTACACGCCTATATCAGACAGATCATCGTATGCAGTGATTAATAATGACACTCACACAAATCGTTTGATTTTAACAAGAAACAAACCACGATAAACAGTAAAAAAAAAAAAAAGTTTTTCTATAGTAAGAAAAACATTGTTTTACAAGGAGTTTTGTAAACATTATTTAAATATTGAGAAAATAGTTCAGAGTTTTTTTAAACCTAAAATAAGAAAAATAGAGAATTCTAAAATGAATGTGAAATATGTATCTTGGTTGTATCTTCTATTTTGCTGTTTGCTACTGATTGTAAATTATTTAAATGTTTTATATGTATAGATAAACAGTTATATTAAATGACTTGTAGTTCAATTATTATTGAATTTTAAACAACATTAATAAAATTTTATCCAGAAATATTCATTTTTTTTTTTTTTTTTTATAAATATAGATAAATTTTAATTCCTAATCAGGTGAAAAATTTTATTGCTAACTTTATAATATGAGATTACTATATATTTTTACTTTTAAAAAATATACATTTACTTTTTAAAAACCAATTGATTATAATCTTAGCCAAAAAACACAAACTGTCATATCCTCACCATAGTTTTTCTTTATAATTAAACTAAATGTACATTTTCTGTAAATAATTTTATAAACAATAGAATTCTTCAATTTAAAAAGTAGTATTAATATTAGACCTCAAAAATTAGTTTATTACATGGAGATAGCAAATGTATTATTAATAAATAAAATGTTTCATATACATATAATACCTGAAAAGATATTGACTTAATAGCAGCCAAAGTAACAAAATCATCTTTTGTGGGGAAAAAGAAAAATTTATACTCTTTTGTAAAAAAAAATCAAGAATATGCAAAATTTTAATATGGCAATTGTTTCTATTTATTTTTATTAAAGTACAAGAATGGATATAAATGAATTTTACAATAGTTGTTTTCAATTATTCGTACATTAACATAACTAGTATTCAAGAAAATATGTCACTGTCAGTGAGCAATTAATGAATGTTTCAGTCAGTGCTTTTATAACCATTGGGAGATTTATAATAATTTTTGTATTTTCCAATTCTGTCAAAAAGTAATTACAGAAAATTAAAAGTTTTACTTCATGTAACATCATTTCCATCTGAAAGATATAAATGTAGTATTATTTTTAAATTTTTTATTATGCAACTTAAAAACCCAGATGTAGAAATGATAAAAATGCATAACCATAGCAATCATTATTTTTACAACATAACTAGTATACAAACTATTAAAATTACACATCCCGATTGCTTATAATGAAACATTAACATATACCAAAATGCAACAAATTGTTATAAAAAAAATTTAAAGTAATTAAATAATTTTCAAGCATTTGGATGAGAGAAAAAGGCAAATCATAATGAAAATATAAAAGAAACATAATTTATAAATTAAAAATTATTTTATTTGGCTTAAATTTTTAACAAATACAAGAATAAGAAAATGCAATATGGAATTAATATTACATAATTTTAGAAAAAAATAAAATAAAGCATATACTTTTTACAAGCATATTTGTTTTATAGTACAAAAATTGTGAAAATTTTTAATTACATTTTATAACAAAAAAATTAGTTATTTTTTAATTTGAAAATTTAGACATAAACATGAGATTAAATATTCAACAGCAAGCATTGTAAATTATTTAATTCATAAAGGAATCACAGAGGCTAGTTCATGGTTAAAAAATGTTTTCATAATAATAATAAAATATATATATGAAATTTTATGGAGTCCAGAAAAAATCCACTAAAGAATAATGCTTTAAAATAAATAAAATTCAGCATTTTTAATGAAATATTTAAAATTAAGTTTAAGTGAGTGCTTGCGTTTACAGATTTTATTTCATACTTCCAGAATTCTTTAATTTTTTTACATTTAAATCAGAATGATTATATTTGTTTTTCTCTTTTGTTTAATAAATATATATGTCTTCAGGCTAATGCACAAGTATCAAACAAATGACAATAAAATATTTTATTTTAAAAAATGACAAAAGAAAAAGCCTATATACATCATCAAAGATATTATGTTCGAAATAAGAATGCTGTTTTAGTAGACATTCTGTCTTCCTCTACGATTATCATGACCCCTATAAGAAGGAGGAGTAATAGCAATGTCTAAATAATCACCGATCTGAAATCGACATGATGCCAGTGTTTTATTATCGTCTTGGAATTTTTCTCCTGAGCATGTTCTTCCAATTTCCCGCATCCTATATCCTGGCCCTCTTGCTTCAGGAAAAACTAATGCAAAATCAAAGTAAGTACCTTTACGCCGAGAATCTGGATTAACTTCCTTTACCAAATTCGTCAACTCTTTAAGAGTTGCATCCATCCTAGAATAAAAATTACCATTATTCATAAATTTAAAACACTAATCCTTTAAAGAAAAATAATTTTTTATAACATTGATATCAATATTGTGGTCATCAATATAATCTCCCTGCCTGTAGTTTTATAAAACTTAAGGCAGAATTGGGGGAGTCAAAGTCTAGCCTTTTTAAAGTGAAAGTCCAGCATCATAGTTTGCTTAAAAATCCACCTTTCAAACTCTTTTATAAAAATAATTTGCATTCTGGTAATTAATATCAAAGTTAAACATTAAGAAAGCAATTCAATTAACTCACATCCTACTGGCTATAACCAGTAGAATAGACAATTACTGCTTTAGCAGAATATCAAATGTTGAGTGTTTTCTTACCACTGAGGCTTATAAAAAGCTATCTTGAACAACAAAGAAGATCTTATAGAATCTATTGTATTATTACAAAAATAATAAGAAGATTTAAAGTATTACAAACATAGCAACTTTGTGCTTAAAATGCAAAATTTTCTTTTCCTTCCCTTAAACCAATATCCAAAGAGGGTGCTGCATAACAGAAGACAGTATGCAGAGATATACTTGAGGGTACACCAAAGACAAAGGCCCATGATCACTTGTGAGTGTAGTTTTGTAACCAAGATCTTCCTAGTATCAAAACAGACCATCTCTTAATTGCAGCTCAAGAACAGTTTATTGACACGAGAGAAAGAGCAATGTTACAATCCAAATTTAAAGAAAAATATCTTCATAACAAGTGGATATGATTGAAAATCAAATGTCAGATTTATAAAGCACAACAACAAATGCAATGTTACTATTTTGTTCTACATACCAGTGTGAAGTAGAGTTTTCTGAAAAAGCAATTAAAACTAAGTACAGAAATAAATTAGAATTAAAATCAGATATTTAATTTAAATTAAGAGGGCATAAAACCAGATTTTTCTGATATATCACTAAGCAATCACATCGTTCATATTAATTCCAATTAAAAATGTAATTTTTAAATGTAAGTATATTGTTTAAAATAAATAAATTGACTTTTTATTGCACACATGAATTACATTATTTTGGGTACAACTTTTAATTTTCATCTTGGGAATATGCAATAAAAAAAGTTTGGAAATTGTTGTTGTTATCGTGTCCATGGATTTAAAATATTATTATTAAAAGTCAGATCAAGTCAAAAGTCTTCACGATAGCGGCCGCTAGCAACGGCACCGCTTCAGGACTTCTCTTAAGTTGGCCTCGATTGGCACCATACCCAATTGCAAAACATGGGAGTGAGTGCTGGGTCTTCTAGAATGTGCTTAGATGCTAGGAAAGCATTGGGGCAATTTTTGCAGGGGATGTATTCCCTGGTCTTGTCTGGGAGAATCCTCATCCCTCTGTAATGATTAGTTCTGAGTCTGCTAATAACTCAACTTCCTAGGACAGTTGAAATCTGTGATTAGTGGCTTCTTAAAGTTATGAGGAATTAGTCGGCTTTTCACAACAGCATTAGCATCTGCAAGTGTGATGGTAGTTCTCATTGTCAGAGCTACCATCACAAATTGGAAATTATTGTCTTAAGCTATTTTATAATATTTTGGTACCTGTTAATTTGATACTGTTATTTTTATAAGATATATATATAAATAAATATTTTTGCAAGCAAATTTAGAGAAGAATGTCTTTTAATTAGTACAAGTACTACACCTTTAAAATTGTAAAAAATACATTGTTAGAAAATTTTTTTTTTTATAGATATGAGTTCAATTAAAGTAAATTAATTTTTTTCCACAAAATCTTTTAAATACATTAATAAAGATTTTAGCACATGTAATTATGAAAAGAATTGGGAATCGTTCTAAAAATCCGACTTGGGCGCAAGACGTTTTTAGTTGCTTCCCCTAACCCTGCTTACAGGAATGAATAAATTGCAAGTCAATGTACATTATCATATAAATGATTTCTGTGGTGTGCATATATTTATAGTGTGTACATTATCATATATATTGTATCGGAGGTGTATTTAACCAGATTCTTTTTTAATTATGTCTACAGTGTATGTATAAAATTGTTTTGACTTCACATGACTTAAAGAATTATTTTTATTTCATTTGAGATTAAATTGATACTTAAACAAATGAACTGAGTCACCAATTTGATTCAAAATGATACTATGCATAGGTCATAATCATATAAAATTCCATTAAGGATGTTAACTGGCCAAAGTAGTGAGATACACCTCTCAATAATTTTTCAGAAAATTAAGAGTTTTAATATTTAAAAGCTTTATATAATTAAGAATCCTTATTTTAAATTGGCACAGTGAAGTAGGGCAGAGCTTACCAATCTGAAGAGTGTATGTTCAATTTTCTATATATATTCTACATCACTTTCATTACAAATAATGCAATACTCGTAATAAATATTTTTTGACAAAAAATGGTATTATATATAAATTTTCCTGCTCCGACAGCTAGAATAATTTTCCAGAAATATATGCATTTAAAAATAGCATTTAACAAGAATATAAGTTTCAGTTTAAACAAGAAACACATCTTTTTCACAAGGTAAATAAAAAAAATTTTTTTTAATAGAAAATATTTATTCATTTATGTAATTTTTCGATATTATTTAGAATGGAAATAACAAGGAATGAAAATAAAAAGTCTGCAAAGGGAGTTGAATCTATGTTTTCTAAAATGTGATACTGTACTAATTTGATAGAAGATACACAGTTTGTACTTCTTGTAAATTTTTAAGAAGGAAAATTTATTGCAAAAGTTATTGAAAGTAGGAAAACATCTGCTAGAGCAAAGAAAATTTTACAAAGTTAATATCTAAGGGGTAATCAGTAATTGTTTTCTTATACAAAATGGCTGATGCCGGTGGTCTTCCTAAAAGTTTCTTATGTATGTCAAACATCATCTGAATCAAATCTATCTCAAATGCAAATAATGTCATATTTCATTGTAAATCTTCAGAAAATGTAATCTGAGTTGCTATGCACTTCTATGTGTTCTTGAGTTTTTAATATACTTCATGATAATAAATACAGAGATAAGAACTACATAAACTTCATAATGTATTTTCAAAAGAAAAACATTTCACTTTTAGATTAAAAAATATTTTAAGAATTGGATGCAATGCATAATGAACTCTTCTTAATTGTTCATAAATTATGTTTAAAATAGTAAATTCAGGTATAAAAATAATTTTTTTAAATTAACTGGTGCAAAAATTCTAATAAAATTTTGGTATATATTTTTCGAATAAAAAAAAATCATTTATTTATTTAACTACTTTTCAATGTGAAAAACTGGGTTCTTTATAAGAAATTTTTAAGATTTTTTTCTACAATTTTATGTTTGTTGAATAACTTGGGGAGAAAAAATATTAAAAAATAAGTTAATAAAATGGATAAAAATATACAATTTCATTAGCAGCATTTTTAAAATTTTAAATCTGAAAACAAAGAAAATTATTAATTAGGTACTTTACTGTTAGCGAAATTCAGTTTTTAGCCAAATTATCACACAAAAAGGATATGTCTTATTGTAAAGTTGAAGAAATTTCATCAAGAATTTCAAATTGCACATTAATCTTTTTTTATATGAATTCAGAGTTACATAAATTATAATATAAAAAATATTTTTGGATGCAATTTTTAATCATTAACTCAAAATTCAAGTTAAGAAAAATTTTAAATTCTTCAAATTATGTAACTGATAATAATCCACAGAAAAATCCCGTTCATAAATAAATGTAGCTAATATGAAAAATGAGATTCAGGTGTACAGCAATTCAGATGAAAAGATGATGTCAGCAATGTTCTTCATCAAATGAAGTGAGTTTTCAGTAGTTTAAATCGAGAGATGTTTTCTTGCAATTTTATATGACTATTGAATTAAAGGTACTTCATAATTTTCACTATAAACCATCAATAAAATTCTGTGGACACTAAATCAGATATGTAAAATTAATTTTAAGAACTGACACAACAATCAGCAGAGGAATACTATTCATCAATATCTAAGTTAGTACTTGATCCAAGTTTGTAGTGAATGACTTCAAGATCACTATCCAATATTGCATCCCCCAAAAAAAAAACCTTGTAAGATTTATATGTGATTTTTCAGTATTCAATTATATTTGCCCTAATAAATCATTTATAAATGTTTACACAAACTTACATATTTTGAACCATTTTAAGTTAAATCTTTCCTAATTTACAAAACTTCAAACAAATCAAGAATTTCAGTCTTTAATTCAAGACATCAATTTAGAATAAAAAAAATACCTGAATAATACAATTGTAAGTCAAGGACTACCCATCTTTATGACATTTTTAACTACAGTAGAACCTTTATAAGTCGAACTTCAAGGGAGACACCAAATAATTCGAGTTATAGAGTTTTTGACTTACGGAGGATTTCGACTTAACTGGATTTTGTAAGGAAATATTCGACTTGTAGAGGTTTAGATTCTTTCTAACTTATTTTGAGTTAGAGAGGTAAAATAAATAAAAATTCAAGTTACAGAGGTAATAAACATGTTTATTTGCAACTTAAAAGTTATATTATGTACTACAATAAAAAATCAAAATAATTTGGAAACAACCTTAAAATTAAAAATATTCTGTATTAAAAAGTCAGTTATTATTATTTATTTTTTTTGCTTTATACAATTCGATCGTTCTCTATCTATAGCATTATCTAAGCTTTAAAGAGCAGAAAATTCTTTGTCTTCCGAGTTGCTATTTCATAAGAATTGGAATTCACATAATTGTTTTCTAAGAAACAATTATGTGCATTGTCGGCAAATCCTTAAAGTCGGTAACTTATTTTTCTTCAAGCTATAGAGGTAATTAGTTTCAAATGATTGAGTTGTAAAGGTTCTAAAATCAAACATTGCTAATGTTCGAGATACAGAGGTCCAATTTTTTTTTTTTTTTTTTTGAGTTACGGAGGGAAAATATATACCAAAATGGCTTGTGGGGATTGACTAATTATTTCGACTTATAGAGGTTGAAATTTCGAGTAATGGAGGTTTTGGGGCTTGAAGGGAAGGGAACAAAAATTTTTTTTTTTTGAGTTACGGAGGTTTTCGACTTAAAGAGGTTCTACTGTATAATATTCAACTTACCATGTGTAAATCTGTAGTTCATTAGGAGGAACATTTCCTCTTACAAATTCACTAAGTGAGTGATGCCTGCCATTGTTAAGAAAACTCTCAGAAGAAGAGGACAAGTCTGTAAATCAAAACACATGATTTCAATTAATTATTATTAATTGCAATTATGTCAAAGCATACATTTATGAAAATACAAATAAAATTCTTTTTTTTTTTTTCTTTATTAAGATTAGGAATAACATTTTGAAAAATACTTTTAAATAATGGTATCATTTTCTATTTAAGATAAAAAATACATTGGCTACCAAAAAATTAAGAAAAAAGAAAAACTATGATTAAAAGGGGAAAAAAAAAAAAAAAAATGGATTTTCATAACAATTATTTAGCATACATAAAGGTAATGCTGTACACTTAAAACAATATGCAGTACAAAGCTGCTGTTAACCGTGCTAGCTTATTTTTAGCTGTGTCTAAAAAAATAAGCTAAAAATGCCTGCAATTTAAGCAAGTGTGTAGTAAAATTTCAAGATAGCCATGATTTAGAAATGAGTACTTGATATAATTTATCTAAGGAATTACAACAAGGAATCACTGGATAAGTAAAATTGATCATAGTATATCCGACATAAAGACAATGCGCATTTCTAATTCATTGACTGGAATGCTCAGCTGTACCTTCAACATTGGTTTTTAGAAGTTATGCCCATGGGAGATCTAACTACAAGTGCTGTAGATGGCTGTTAATTGCAGGTAACTGAAAGGAGGCGCAGAAGCACTATACAAAGCCACCACAGATCTTCTCTAGTAGCAGCTACTGTAAGGTAGGTATTCAGCTCAACTGAGTGCAAAAAATTTCACAAAGGATGATTGCATATGCAGGGTTCCAAGCCTTGTAAGTATCCCCTCATATCCTGTCACTGAAGCAAAAGGTTTAATTGGGAAAATTGCTGATTGAAATTAATGGATGTTTGTAATTTACTGATGAATTCAGATTTTGTTTACAGAGGGATTAACGAAGATTGATGAGACCGCATTATTATCCCATAAGAGCAATATATATCTGATGATTCTAGTGTATATATACGGGCATGTATCACTTTGATCTATGTTTCATTGTTACTGTTCGATTGTATAAATCGGACATTTAATATCCAATTGTTGATCCTTATACAAGTTTATTTAGCAACTAATTAACAAATATGATTAGTTACTTCATCCTATAGGATGACTATATATATATAAAAAAAAACATACTAAAAGCATCAGCTTCAAAAAATATTTTTTTAATTAACTCCCACAAAATATTCACTATTTAATTTTAAAAAACATTAAAAGAATTTAATCTGCTTGCCATTTTACTCTCCATAGCTGGCATAGTGCTAGATTTTTTTTTCTTGGTGCTGAAATGTTTATAAATACTGCAGTCCAATTTGTAATTTATTACCAGTTTAGAAAATGGAAGAAGCTAAAAAACAATCCAATCAAAAAATGTTGTTAAAATAAATTTTTAAATGACAGATTCAATAGAGAATCATTTGGTTTTTTTTTTCAATATTTATAGAATTGTCAATATATTTATGTAACTTCCACATATAATTAGAAATTACTAATTCAAGTATAATCAAATTTATTTTATAATATGGTTTTACAATTAATCACTTTAATTTTTAAATATTAACAAAATAATAAAAATTAGACCATAGTGTTAGATAATCCCTCTAATTCTTTAGTTAGATTTTATTATATTTTTATATAAAATAAAATGCAAAATCATCAGAAAGTTTACATGAAAGATACATTCAAAATGATATAAAGCATATTAACAAGTCAGTATAACTCTTCAATATTTATTTTATTTAAGTTGAGGAGTACAATTGTTTTTAGATTTTTTTTTTTTAAGTGATCATTTCAAAAAACAAACTTATGGTGAAGCAAGTTATAGCCGACAAATTCAGATGTTTATAAGTAAATTAATTTGTCGGAATAAGTAACTGATAAATAAATTCTACAGATATCCTTTCCGGAAAAAACAAAGAAATTTTTATTATATTTAAATGATTATGTTAACTGAACAATATGTCCTTACTTTTTCTCTATCAATCGATAGAGCTTCTGTTTTTTCTTCTACGACCGATTCCATAGTAAATAATTAATATAATGTGCAGAATTTTACTTATAGATATTTTTACTGAGTTGTAAAACGATTAAAATTTTATTACAATTATGATAATTAAATTTCTTTAAACAATGTAAGATCTACGAATATGCACCGGCAGTTGCAAACATTACAACTTAGCAGTTAACAGTTAACTACAAGTTTAATACCACTCATCTAATGAGATTTCTGATTTTTATGGACATTTTTTAAAAGGATATTTAAAAACTCAGATGAACAATGGTCCAGAGGAAAATATGTATTGTATCTGAATTATTTAAATAGTATTAAATCAACTCATCGTTTTTTTCGTTATCAATCGAAAAGAAATGTTAATTTCACGAGGTCCCACCAAGACCTATTCTTCAAAAGTTTGTCTGAACAGATTTGGATTAACATCTTCTCCAATATGCTAAGTTGCAATAAATTGAAAACCAAGGAGCATATTTTATTCCAATGCATTAAATATGGCATACAAAGAGAAAAACTGAAACAGGCTTTTGGATACGAAGTCTTATCTTATTCGTGGTTATTTGATATGAGCGACGAATCTTATTATAAATCTATACCAATAATTAATTTCCTACTAAAAATAACGTAGTATTTTTGTATGAACATTTTTGTATTATTTAGCGATAGAAGTTCTGCACAACACTACATTTCGGTGCTTCTTTTTCTTTAATACCTTTGGAAAGTACCGGTCAAATGCTACAGATTATTTGAAGATCTTTTTTTATTCGTATTATCTTTTCTTTCATATTTTCTGATTTCTTTTTAACAGCAATTTCAATTGAGACAAAGCAGCTTATGCGAGCATAAATGTCAAAACACCATTTCAACTCAACTCTACGAAATAGTAAAAGCTATTGCATAATGTGTATAATATCAAAACTTTGATTAAGATGTTTTGAGCTATTATCGTTACACAAAATATACTTATTAATCTCTCCATAATTTTCAATATTTTATTAACAGATTTAATAGAGTTGAAGATGTTTAAAATAGATGATTGTTTTAAGTCATCTGACATCTTTAATGAAATACTTCGAAAGCGATTTGAAGAAAACTTTAATCCTGAAGGAGGCTCACGTTTATGGATGATTCCTGGTCATATTGTTTTTACAACAGACAATTCTAAGATCCATACGTGTGATGCAAGGCCTTACGATTTCAGCACATCTCCTAACGAAGCTGAAACAGATGAACTTTTAGCGACATCATCCTCAGTTTTAGATATAGTTTTTGACACTGAAAACACTTCCACACGAATGTTTGTTGTACTGACAAATGGGGATGTTCAAATATTTGAATATCGAACATTACTGTTTGAATGGGCAAGAATTGGTTATTTCAATGTTAACATTGTTTCTCCTAACAGCAACAATAATCATGTATTTGTAACCCAAACCATGATATCTCAACATCAAAATATGATCTATTGGTCCCAAAAGATAGGTTCTTCAGATATATCTTTTGACTTGCATAAGAGAGAAATTCCTTTAAATGGAGTCCGGGAAATCACTCAAAGTGCTATTGGAGTCCCCCAAAAATTGTTAAAAAACTGTCCTGTATTCGATCTAGTTGAAATTAGGGATAACATTTGCATTGTACCCCATCTTCCAAACTCCATAAATCTTTATATTATCATTTCAGCTCGCTTGCACATTTGGTTGTTTCATATTGATGGGAAATTACTGTGGAGAGGAATCATTGGTGATAGTCCTGTAGACTTTATATCTCTATGCACCAAGTCAATGGGTTTATGGCATCAAACTGGGAGCATGAAAGTTTGCAAATTATTGGATAATGTAAAAAATTATGCCTATATTTTAAATAATGATTCATTAATATCTATAGCACCGAATGGTGAATTACGAAATAAAACTTGTTTAGGTATTGTAGTGGAAGATATGCAAGATTGCTTTATCATGCAAAATACTATTTATCTCTTTAAAGATAGTTATAAATTTTTGCAAATACATAGTGTTGATAGTGGTCAGTTACTGCAATCTTTTGATTTAACAGAACATTCTCCAATAAGTGGTATATGGTACAATGCTTCCTCTATTCCTAGTATTGGTTTCTATTCAGATCATAGATTATATAAGCTCAATTATAAGTCATTAAAATCCTTACTAATATCAAATTCTCCATGTAATTTAAAATCTTTAAACTTGTTAAAACAAGAAAATTTTCATGTTTTCTCACTTTTAAGGGATGTTGTTCATCATAGATTTGAATCTTGTGATATTCCCCCTTTAAAATCAATGCCTAAAGTACTTCAGAGTGAAGCACTCTTATTGGCTGTCAAACACTCTTGTAGAGAAAACGGATTTAAATCAAAAGATTTTCCAGTAAAGAAATCAAACTTTGGACTTCCTGAAAACAATAATGAATTCCCCCAAACTAAATTGAATAAAATGTTAAATCCATTAGTTGACTGTTTTCAAAAATTAGAAAAATGTCGAAATGCTCAATAAAATGCAATTAAAATTATGTTAATGACATTTTTTTATTGATAGATTATGTATAGCTAATGTATAGATAGATTTTTATATTGATGTATTATATTATATTGAGCATATTGCTATTACTTAATATTTTGTAAAATAATCATATTTGTATATATTTATTCAATGATTTATCATGTTTGTAAATAATTAGTCGATTGTGCATTCATGTAATAAATGTAGAAATGAACTAATTTTTTTTTTATTGTGCATATTATATATTAAATATAATTTAAAATATACTTCTTAATCCTTTTCTATAAAGTAATATTTCAATAAGAAGAATTACACTTTATAATGACAGCAATTCAACCATTTATTGTATTATATTATCTATTTATTATTATTTTTTTCTGTTCAGTGAGGTTAAATGATGTTGAAATTTCTAATATCAATATATTGTTCATCTAATATGGCAATTATACAGATTGAAAACGTCAAATATAGAAAACTTGTTTTTGAACCTGAAACAATAAAATGTTAGTTTCTGAATTGTCTCAACTATTAAATTTTTTAAAAGTAGTTTTAATGATTATATTCATTTTAGTTCATTTGTTTCTTCAACACAAAATTATTTAATTTTAGAAAGTGAATTATCTTTTTTCCCCTATTTGATTATACTTATTTTATTGTAAAAATTTAGATTTCATTTAATGCTAAATAATTAGGTACATTTCTTTAGTTGTCCCCAGACAAATTCAAAGTGGAGTACCAATTTTTTTTTTCTTGCACAATAAATAAGCAAAATATATGTCAATCATTTTTTATTAAATTTGACTGCATGAAATAAAAATGTTGGGAATAGCGAGATAATTATTAGTGAACTTATTAGAAAGCAAATTAAAGTTATTTATATTTAAAAGCTTCTCTGCATGGTACTTTAAAAATAATATTTCTTCAATAGAAGAAAATCAAGAATAAATCATTACATAAAAAAAAAAAAAGTTTAACTGTAAAAACAAACCAAGTAAAAGATCATTATCTTTACATAAGTATAAATTCCTATAACACGCACACAAAATTATATTTCTCTGAAACAAGCAGATAATTTTTCTTCAAAAGAATTTATAAAAATTGGATGGATTTTTAGGTAATATCACAGGTTTAACTTTTAAGGAATACTTCAAAATAACTTTTATTTTGTGTTAATTCTCAATAATAGTTACATAACTTACCAAATAATATCTTTAATTGGAGTCCTTCAAACAGTAGAAATAAATAAAATTACATTAAAGTTCACAAGATAATTATGCAGAAGCACTGATGAACAAATATTAAATATATCTGAAGCAGTTTCAATATTAAATTGCTTTCCACCTTGTGCAACTTGGTTTTGCCTATCATCTCCGAAACAGTTGTACCTATTTTGAAAAATTGTTATTTCAGTGTTGAACATCAACATCTTAAATCAGAATTTTGTTAATGTAAAAAAATAATAAAATTGAATATATCATTTTAGACTTAAATAGATTTATCTCCCAGGGCTATTAGCCAACTTCACAAAGAATATAGGATTTCATTTAATTTGTGCGAATAACATTTAACCTTCCCTGAGTATACTTCTGATATCATAGAAAAGTTGAGAAAGGTACTTACAAAGTTCCACAAGATAGTTACTTATATGTTCTAAAGCTAATTTAATATTAACCTATTTTTTTTTTTTTTTTTTGAACAGCTGAACTTGCTATATACTTTTAACTTTAAAGTTCGATAATAAATTATGTGGAATATGCAGTACTGTATAAAGCATTTTAGTTTTTCATATAGAAATCGTATTCATTCCACATCAAGTAAATAAATATATATATCAATATGCATGATAGACACAATTGCATATCCTTCAGTGTAAGTTGAGTGTTCAACACAATCATAGTAATTTGTGCATAATCAAAAATTTTCATCCATAATCCATAGAACATATAAAAAAAATTTAAGGGTTCCTTAAAATATAACAAAGCTTTTATAGATATTTTGTTTTATTACTCATTGAATGATGAAATAATATAAATCAATCTCTTCCCTTTTATATTGAAATTTAGTTGCTTGAATTTTATTTTTATTTATAAATAAAATTATACAAGAATATTTAATGTAAATTAAGATGTACTCAACTATGAAATTAAATATTTTTCCTTATTTAATTTGTCTAAAAATAACATATTAGTTCAAGAATGTCTGAATGTTACGTGTACATATGGAATGAGAACAAATTAGATAATAGGCAGCACAACAAAATAAGTACTTAAAAGAAAAAGCATTATTAATAAATGATGCAACTAATTGAAAAAATTGTGGCATTTAAGAGTTTTAACAATTATGTACAAATTTTTTACAAAGAAATAAATACAAATGACACAGAAAAGAGCATTTTAATTATCTAAATGAGAACCATTTCATATCATCCTCGAATTTTCATCTTTTAATTAATAAAATTTGTTTTTTGTTGATTTAAAAATAATTTAACATTTATAAACTCCTTGCCACAAAACAAAGACTTTTTAATTAAATTTTGTTTTAAATCAATATATATATATACATACACAGGTTTTATTAATCAGTGAAATTAAGTTGATTTTAACGAATAAATAAAGTTTGTCTTTCCTTTTACAAATTGATTTTGATTTTCCAGTATCAAGCTGTACTCTTAAGCAATCTATTGCTACACTTGAGGTCATCACTTTTTAATTTATCCAAAAAGTATTTTGTAATGTAAAATTAGCTGATTTGTATTCTGAATTAAACATTAAAAATCAAAATATTTTGAAAATTATCAGACTGAACTCGTATTGATTATATAATTTAATGATAATGTTCTTACTGTGACGCATAAAAAAATTGATGAGATTTTTACATTGAGAATAAATAGCATTTTATTTACATAATATTTACAACATCCTGAATAAAATTTTTAGTTGTTGGAAAGAAAATGTAAAGCCAGCTGTTCATCATCTTCCAGAAAACGATCTGTTTTAGATGTTTTCTGATTTTCTTTCATTACATCGATTCGTCGCTTTTTCGCTTTCTTGAAAGCATTTAATTTCTTTTTCCTTTTTCTATAAAATAAGTAACAATAAATCAATAAAAAGAATAAAACTTCTACAAAAAAATATTTTAAATATAACTTGGAAAATAATACATACCCAAATTGCTCTTCATTTTCTGAATCACTGGTATTCTCATCAGCTTCAGAGCTTTCTTCCATATCCAAGGTATCAATATTTTTAGAATCAGAAGTATTTAAAGTACTTAGATTATTTTCATTTTCTGATTCTTCAACATCAGATGCATTCAAATTATTGGGATCTATTTCATCTTCTGATTCCTCAACATCAGAATTTATATTATTTGGATCTATTTCATCTTCTGATTCCTCAACATCATCAGAATTTATATTATTTGGATCTATTTCATCTTCTGATTCCTCCCCATCAGAATTCATATTATTTGGATCAATTTCATTTTCTGATTCATTACTCCTATTTGAAACATTATCTTGATTGTCACCCTATAAAAAATCATAATTAATAAAAAAAAAAAAAACATCACAAAAATGAAGTAAAAATATATTAATATTAAATCAAATGCTACTGCAATTGATAGTCTAGTTTAAATTTAATCTTATGAATGCTAGTTTTTTAGAATGCCTACATTTAAATTTTTGATTTATTTGTTGATATTTGAATTGAGAGCTACTTTTCTTAATGCTTTGCAAAAATCATACCCACAACTTTTTCAAATATTGAAAAAAAAAAAAAAAAAATTGCAGAATAAATTATTTGTACAATTCAATTTCTGGCTACATATATATATGTTAAAGGGATATTCATCTTATTAATAAAGCTTTTTAAACCCTTTTATAGTGTTTCCATTACCATGGCAACTATCTGTATCACAAAAAGATCCTTACAAGTAAAAAGATTCTTCCACATATTAATAATTAGGTCTGTAATATCTTTTTTGTATTATAATTCTATTAAGTTATTATTTATCAATCATTCGTGCATATTAAATATAATTTCTTACAATAGTAAACAACTTTCTTAATTAAAAGATTGCATGGTTCTAAATATGAAGTGAAAAATGTTTGTTAATAAACATTTATTTTTATCACATTATAAAATGAGAACCAAAGATAAAAGGTGCAGGTAGTGAAATAAAATTTAGAAAGTACAAGCATGAGATGCTATAACTTTTAATATGTACTATACATAAACAATCACAGCTAATTTAATGTTAAATCTTTATATATATAATTCTTCTGTACATGTGCTTGTCACTGAACTTCCTCCTAAACAACTGGACAATATTGATGAAAATTTTTGTGTGTGTGTGTGTTTCAGTGGGTCCCTGGATGGTTTAGATTCACAACTGGACCCGGAAGGCGACGCTGCAGTCGATGTAATTCTTCTGTACGTTGTTTGTCACTAAACTCCTAAACGGCTGGACCGATTCTGATAACATTTTTGTGTATGTTTGACAAAACATGGAGAATGTTTTTATACAATCCCCTTTGTTGCAAGTGGTGCTAATGGTGTATGGCGCTGCAGTATATCAACTTTTATACCATTCAAACAATTGCTATGAAAATTGGTAATAATAGGTATTTGAGTATGGAAAATATGTTCGTGCTACCCACTTTATTGTTACTTGCCACCAGATGTTGCTGCAGCATTTCATCTTAAATACCATTCAAAGAAAATCCATAAAAATTAATATGCATATATATTGGTACATGGAGAATATATTGACAATTTTTAATTCCCGTGTACTATTCCCCGTGTACTAATTGTAATTTTCTATAATGCACTTTTTTTTTGGCAGGACAATGTATGCCAGGTTCTGCTTGTACATACATATAACTTTAAAACAAGTTACTAAAAATTTACCAGATTGGTCTTTGTGTAAAAAATATGTTTAACATTAACATTTTTCTGATAATGTAGTAGGTAATATTTTTTTAATAATGAAATGTCTGCAGTGAAAATTCCCTAGTCGAAATTTACAGTGAAAATTCAAATAATCAATCACTATCAATTAAACAGTGGCAAACTATGTAAATGGCAATATACCAAAGATAAATTAGTTGAAATAATATTTAAATTTACCTCATCATCATCATCCAAAACAGCAGATACACCTTGTGGATTTTTTTCCAAATTTTCTTTCTTTTTCTTTAATCTTTCCTCCTGAAAAATCATAAAAAATTGTTAGTACAGTATTAGATGGTTCTAAATATGAAGTTCAACTGTGAAACCAAAATTACTTTATGTTTGGTTTTCATTCTGTCTTTGAACAGCGTTTTGTCTATTTTATTCTCTTCCTCTAGTAATAATATAGCCTTCTCAATGTTATAACCTTCTGTTTCTAAATCCTTTTTAATATCAGCACCAACAACAGGAATGATCTGGCCACAAACTTCACGAACAGGCTGAAATTCAAATGTTTAATTATTCAGTAAGGTTTTTTAATTACTAAGAACATTTTTTTTTTTTTTATAGATGAAGATACAATTAATTTCAAAACAGTTTAAAGATATAATAAAAAATTTTTAATTGTTTATTTTTTCTGTTCAACTACAGAATTCTTAGAATGTTTTACAAACAGATTGAGCACTGTAAAAATATTACAATTTCTTTTCAACATTATCTTAAGAAATTTTTATCTATTATGAAAAAGTATAATATTTTTTTTTTATAAATTTCAGAAACTTTAATTAAAAGTAAAACTTTACATACTTGTAAAATATTAAAAATTAAAAAAAAAAAAAAAAACATTTTTAATTTAACATTTTCATAAAATTTAACAATAACTTTAAAGATTGAAAATTCTTGAAAAAAAAAAAAAAAGGTATATATTGGGAAAACATTGTACTTAATTATATGATGTTTAAATTTGTGCATTAATAAAATGGCTATTATGATTTATACAATGAAAATATTTCATTTCATACTAATTTTTTTTTACATTATTTTTAATCTTGTTATGCTAATAATTTTTGGAACTTAATAATTCATAACTTTTAAAAATATTAAAATTTACCTGTCCATTCTCATCATATTTAACAACTTTATTGGTCATAGTTCTACCATTTAAAATTTTTTTAGCCATTGAACTTTTTGCTGAATGTGGTAAGAAATCTCCTTCATTCACTTCTTTTAATTCTTCCTAAAAGGAACAAAATGAACATTTACTAAATAAAAATAGGAATTACTAAAATAAAATTAAGACATATAATAATTCTAATCTTAAATTCACAAACAAAAGCAAAGAAATCTGACTAATGAGAATATAATTGTTATAATACATATTTAGTATTTTAAATTTTTTTATAACCAAGATGAATAACATCCTAAGTTAATCTTTCAAACTTTACATTCCAATCATTACTTTTGCAGAATAAAATGTTGTTAATATCAATGAGTAATAATTTATTAAGTTATTTTTCAACTTATTTAATCATTTCACTTAAAAAAAGAAAAAAAATGAAGAATTAAAATATTTAAATCAGCACTATAAAACTTTTCTCCATAATTGAAATTATAATTTGACAAAACATTACATATGTTCATTAAGGAAAAGGTTTTATGTCAAATTCTCATGGCTGATATGATGTAAAGTATCATTTTGAAATTTTTAGAACCAGTAGTTAAAATTATCTATTTATCTGATGAATTCAAAACAAATATTTCAATATATGTAATGACATTAATTGAAAATTAATTATATTTTTAATCCTCAAAATAAACCCCACAAGAATTACTGCAAGATAAATAAGCATAATACACCAACTACTATTACATTTTCACCCTTATTTAACAAATAATAACAATCAATAAAAAACACAATTAAACTCAAATAAAAATATAATTTTTTGAAGTAGAGAAGATCATGCTAAACATAAGCAGAATAAAAGATTAGTTTCAACAAAATAAGCAGATATGGATATGAAAATCTTCATATAAACATAGAAAGAAAATATACATTTGTAAAATAATGTTCAGACAATGTAAAAGTAACTAAGAAATACTTACATCATTAAAAACGAATTTAGCAGTTTTTATTTTACACCAATCAATATTTTCACTTTCCTCATCGCTTGATAACACATCACATGCTGATTTATGCTTCTGAATTGTTTTTGTAAGTGCTGATAATGGAACCTTGTTGGTTGAATTCAGCATTTTCTTCTCCTGATTTTTTAAATGTTTTTCCAAGAAACGCACTCTTGGAGCTCTGACCATACCTAAAGATCTAAAGTATAAATATATCTTATTAATACATTAAAATAAAATGCATTGATTTTGACAGACTGAATTCAATGTCAACAGTAAATTAAATTTTAACACTGAAATTTTTACCCTAATCAATAATAACATCTGCAGTAGAAAATTAATTACAATAGAACTCTTGTTGTTTGAATTAAATGTGATGAATTTTTGTAATGCAATAAATCTTCACAATTTCATCATCAACGAATCATTCATACTTAAAATACAGGCTTAAATGAAAGAAATTTTTAAATGAGGAATTAAAAAAAAAACAGGGCATTTAAAAATATAGAAAACTAATTTTTTAAATAAATCATAACTTTTACAATATTAAAAATGAAAATTTAGTCAAGTAAAAAAAATTTTAAATCACCCTGAATGATGAAAATATATCGCCAGTGATGCATAATACAATAATAAATTTATATTGTATATAATTATTTTTTTGCTAAATAAATATTTTTTATAAATTATGTTACTGAATATTTCCCTTTTTTTATAGATAGTAAATATATAAAAAGTAAAAGAGACTACTTATGTTGCTACAAATATCAATTACATTTGGCATCACATATTAACTTGCACGCTAATTTATACTTTTTAAGATTTTAGTAAAATTAAATATAAAAAAATATAATGTTAATTTAGTTTAAAAACAAAATAAAAACAATTGTAAACTTTGATCTTGTTTTATAAATAAAGAAAAGCAAACAAATTATTAAATTGCCTTTCTGCTGTAAAAATATTTAATAATTCAATTAGTATATTTTATGGAATGTTTAATTTTAACGTAATCTCATTTAAACAGTGTCTTGATAGCAAATTTATAATTACCAGGATATAAGTATTCATATAAGATATTAAAAACAGTAGAATTAATGCTTTGTTTTAAAAATATCACTTTTACATATCCATGATTAGTGATCCAAATGAACTTTATGATTGATCATTCAAGGGGTATTTTTTTAATAAAAAAGTACATCCCAAAGATGTATTTTTAAATAAAAAAAATACATCTTTTGAATGTATAAAAGCAATACAATAACATATACACACAAAAAAAATAAGAATATTAAAATGTATAGAAAATTGTTTTTCATAATAATTCTTACAACAGATAAGAATATTGTTAAAATAAGTAAAATCTTATAATATATATATATATAAAGGTTTCATGAATATTTACTTGATATATCATTAATAAATTAATTCAAATAAAAAAAAATATGTATAAACCAATCAATTTTTTTAACAGAAAATAAAATGTTTTAAATATTTTTTTTTTTAGAAAATAAATAGAACATATACACATATACTACAATTACAAACACTTACTGAGCATATAATTCAGCATTGACTGCAGTTACATCAAAAATAGTTTTATCTTTCATCAAAAATAGATTTTTTAGGTATGATTTAAAAGCCTGAAAAAAAAAAACATTTTTATGTTTTGAAACAATGTTTTCCAATTATAGTAGTTAAGTTATATTTCATATTTTATTTTAAACAAGTATACCTTATAAGTTACTTATGAAAATATTTGTCAAATTAATTTGCGAAGAAAAAAATTCGTAACAATCTTATTTTAAAGTGAAAATTAATAATTGAATTTATATTTTATAACAAATTCTTAGATAACATTTTTAAAAAAGGAGGCAATAAATTTAGACTGATCCAACAATACAAACCCAAATATTTGTTTCTTTAACATTCACATTTAATGTACAGTAATATTGGCCATAATATTGCGTATTGTTTGATTAATATTTAACTTTTTGACCTACAGGTGAAAAGATCCATGAATCCATAATTAGGATGCAAAATTTCCTGTTTTTCAAAAACTTTTAAAAGAATTTGATCAAATTCAAGTACAGAGATTACTAATTGTCAATTCATTGGCTTTATAATGATATTAGAATCCACAACGAATTTCCTTAAATGTTGAAAATTTATCGCAGTCTAGACTGCAATTCTCATCAATATTTTATACACTCTTTTTACTAAAGAACAACCAACTATTGTTTAGTATATCTTGGTTCTCTCCAAATCAAATTAAAGGTGGATTACTTTTACTTGATTGGTTAATGAAAACACATATTTTTTTAATGCTATCAAATGTTTTTCTATTATCAGTTAAAATGAAAAATATGCAGCTAGTCTTTCGATATGGAATTCTTATATACAAAGATATTGTAATATTATGGCAGTAATATTCTTGTAAGCTGCAATTTAAACATTGTGCACAGTAAAATTCCTTTTTTGAATTAAATAGAAAAAAAAAAAATTAGTAGCATCAATTTATGGTTAGTATTTCGTTCTATCTAACAAACTTTCATCATAAGATTTTTCTTTAACATAATCAATATCTTCAGGTTGAAAAATGAAAGGAAAGAAACATTAATAAAATAAACTAATTAAATTAAAAATTTCACATTCAAAGATGTTTTCAGCCCTAAATAAATGCTCTGTTTCCTACATGAGCAAAAAAAAATAGCATATATATATATATATTATTTTATTAGAAATAACTAATTATTATAACTGGATATAATTATCTTCGTTTTTTTAATTTGTTTAATGTGAGCCTTATATAAACAGCTATACTTTAGATTTTAAAATTTAGTGTACTGTTATATTCATTATAGAGATAAAGTGTCAGAGCAAAAATTACAAAAAGCTTAAATTTATAAACACAAAAAACAAATAAATAAATAAATAAAATGTATATATATACAATATTTGAAACAAAAATTTTACTACAAATCTACCATAAATACAATAATAATTGTTAACAAATAAATATATATAGATAGATATATTTGAAATAAATTATTACCCTTTCACAAGAATCTTTTAGATTAACATCTCGACCACAAATTAATTCCAACTTCTTTTGAATCGACATTAATTTTCTAGGGTTGACTCTAAAAAATTTTTTATTAACATTTATTAGAATAAAAATTATTAAATGAAAATATGTATAACGTCTCTGATAAAAATATAGTATTACTCTATTTTCTCAATTGGTATTTTCCTACTATGCAGCTGCTCTACCATAGATTTTTCTTCAGAAGGCAAAAGAACCAATAGAGCTTCACCACCTTTTTCATATCTATCAAGGAAAACAAATAGTTCAATGATAGAAAAGTTCAAATAATTTTCCAAAACAATATGTAAATCAAAATACAAAACAATGAAAGATTTAAAGTAGAATTTTATTTTTTTAATAAATAGTTTAAATACGTTTTATTGGATTTTATTTTAAGCAAATAACAGTTGCTGTACTAAATTTCTTCTAACTGATAATACAATAACTACACACATATTGCCACAAAAGTTACACAAGGAATTAGAATGCAAATATGATAAAATATATTAAAATCAAATACCTGGCTGTTCTTCCAGCTCTATGAATGTATGTATTCACATCTTCAGGACAATCTAACTGCACAACCCAATTAACATTTGGAAAATCTACATATGGAATTAATATATAATTATAAAACTACATTTCTTAAATAAACTTTTAAGAAATTTTTATAAAAGAAAATTAATCATACATTTTTAATAAATCACTGTAATTTTCTTTTATCAAAAATAACAAAAACTTTAAAATAATTTACCCAATCCTCTAGCAGCAATATCTGTAGCAAACATAACTGCATGAATTTTTTTGGAGAATTCATCATATATTTCCATTCTTCGCAACTGATGCAAAGTTCCATATAAAGCCATAACTGTAACTCCAGGTCGTAAGCGACAAAAGCTTTCATACATGTATTTAACCTGCAAATACATAATAAATATTTTTACTATTAATTTTTTAATTAACTATAGCAACAAAAGTTAAATGTATTAATGTAACTGACCTGCTTACAACTGGACATGAAAATCAAAATTTTCTGTTTTTTATGAGTTTTAATAAATGACCATATCATGTTCATTTTATCATGGGCTTCACAAACAACATAATTCTGAAAATGAACCAAAATTTAATGAGGGAAAAATTCTTTTACCACATATAAAGTTACTTACATTTTTCATATTAATTTAATTACTACAAAAGCAAAATATGTTTTTTTTTGTATTAAACAAATTTTATATTGTATATATAATCAAATATATTACTACTTTTAATAATGTATCTAACTAAGGAAATGAACTATTTTCAATTTTAAAGTTACTAAGAAAATAAAATAAAAACTTAAGTTTAGTCTTTTTTAATAACTAATTTTTGTTAATTTAATAAAACATTTACATATATATCATGCATAAGTCTTTCATAATCATACATATAATTTAAAATTTCTTATACAAACAGCACTACTGATTATATTACATACTTGTTGTAATCCTTCAGGAGTAGTGTGTTTAGCATGCTCATGAACTGAGACATAAACTGGGTTTTTCAAACTTAATCTCGCCAAATCTTTCACAGATCTAAATCAAAGAATATTTAAATAAATACAAAGTTTTAAAGAAATATATGACATAAATAATATTAATTATTATATATTTCATTAATCAAAAATGTATTTTAATGAAATATATAATAATTAAAGAGGCACTTAGAAATTATTTTTAAAAGACATACTATTATTAAAATAACCAGAAATTTGTCTAGTATAGTTAAGAAGCAATAAAAAAAATATTGTGTGGTAAAATGTAAAAGCAGAAAAATTAAATCAAAAATAAAATTAAAACTTCATAATTAAGAAAACAAACTGTATTAAAAATATAAAAATTGTACACATAATAAAAATTTTTTTATATACAACTTAGAATATAAAAAAAAAAATATTAAAAAAATGTCATAATCTTTTAAAAGTATCATGTTTATTTCAAATTATACACATCTTTAATGATATGTAAAAACATATGTATTTTCGAAATTTTTGTAGAATTATAAAACATTGCTTCAGAGTATGTTTTAAGGCTTAAAATTAACTGCTATAATTTTTTTTGTATTTTATCTAAAAAGAGAATATAATAGGATAAATGTTAAATGTAATTTTGTCCATGAAAATATAAAAAGAAAAAAAATCATGGACTTACTTAGTTTGTGTTGCAGAAAACAGAAGTGTTTGCCTTTCTGGAGGCAAATTTTCTAAAATAGCATTCACTGCTTTTTGGAAGCCCAAATCCAATATTCGGTCTGCTTCATCAAGAACTGTTAAAATAATATTTATTTATTATAGAAAGCAAGATGAAAGCTTATTTAACACTAGAAATGCTTATGCTAAAATAGTTTTATTCAAGCAATACATAATTGGTTAATTTGATGTTACTAATACCATAATTAATATTGAATACTATACAGCAATGTATATTGTAAAAGAAAAGCTTTCTTTCAAAATCTCAATTTTATTAAGCAACTTGATTGAAATGAAAATAATTTACACTATATAAATATTACAAAATGCAATAATTTCTATCAATGCATAGAAATATTCTAAATATGTACTTATTTATACAAAAAAAATTTAGAAGGCAAGATTTCCTTTTTCATTATTTGATAATTGAATATGTTATTTAAATACAAATACTTAATTTTTTAATCTTTATTTTATTTTTAAAAATTTTACATACTTTTTATAACTGCTAATAAATGTTAACAAAAATATTTATGTAAGTATTTTTAATTTCTAAACAACTTTTTTTTAAGGTACTTAAAATTTTTATAACAATAAAATCTTTTTCTGACATGATTAATTTTATAATAGCTGATTAATTTTACAAATAGAAAGATATCTGTCAGCCTGATCACTTAATTATTGTGCAATTATCTTTTACCAAGTTATATAATGAAAATAATAAAAAATAATTTATTACAAGGAAATATATTTGAGATTTATCATTATTAATAATAAAATAAAAATGGTTACATGAAAATGAATTATACATACCTAAAATTTTAAGATTTAGTGTGTCAAAATTTGGATTTTCATCCATATGTTGTAAAAGTCGACCTGGTGTACATATCAAAATATTACATTTCTCTAGGGCTTTCTTTTCTTTTGCTAAATCCTATTATAGAGAATAAAACAAAATTATTAGAAATTATTTTTTTTGCTGAGCCGTTAATATTCAAAATTTTCCAAAATATAAAACTGACTTTTCCACCAATCACCAATGCAGCTGAGAAACTATGACGAGCTCCAACTTTTCTTAAAACTTCAAATATTTGATAAGCAAGTTCTCTAGTGGGAGTTATGATAAGAGCACCAAGGCCATCCAAAATTGACCAACCTAAGCAATATAATTTTTCAAGGACCTGAAAAATTAAGTTGATTTGATAAATTTTAAATTGCTAAAATATAAATTTAAATACAAAATATACTTTTTCAATTTGAAAATATAAGAATAACAAACTAATGTCCTTCAATATCATTTAAAAAAATAATTTTAACTATAATAAAAAATAAAACTAGCCTGTTAATAACCTATCAGTTAAGCAACACTAATTAATCATGCTAATAATTAATGATTATTAACATAATTGGCTAATTAATTACTCTTTCAACACTTAGGAAATTATGAAATTTAACAAAAGGTATAAGTAAATCCATAAAAAAAAAAAAAAAAGCACTCACTGGTATAATAAATGCTAAAGTTTTTCCTGATCCAGTTTTGGCAGCTCCAAGGATATCATGACCTTTTAAAGCAAAACCAATAGCTTCCTTTTGAATTTCAGTTGGAGTATTATAGTTATTTTCTCTCAAACCTGCAAGGAAGCCATTCTAAAATTAATATTATACTAAAACAAATCTATAAATAATTATATCAGGTTTTTAATAAGCATATTAAGAACAAATAGCAGTGTTTTTGGTTAACAGGACACTGCCAAGCATAAAGATTGATATAAAATCTGCCTAAAGATTGGAAAGATAATGTTCTATAAAGCTATGTTGTCCAAACAAGAGTACAAGAGAAGCGAACCAATCTCGCTTCAGTGTCTCTACCTGACAGTGACTTAAAACTGACTCTGGTCAGAGCGGGACGGAGACAATTGACTTTTACACCGAGGGTTCTGTTCACATTAAGACAAACCAGTTAATAATTAGTTCACGAGACTAACTCACTTGTTCTTATACTGTCATCTGAACACCACTTAAGGAGGAAAATAAACAGGTTACTTAAATTGGCTCATAATTATGGCTGGTATTCTATTAACTAAAAGTATCCACACAGCAAAAAATAAAAATACAATGAGATATCAAAATTAAAATTGTGAAAACCAAAGAAAGAATAAGGTAAAACAATGATTAACATATAACAGATGGCCATGTTTAGTATCAAGAATATGCTTGTACAAGTAACGCAAACATTTGTCATGCTTTTTTTAATCAAGTCCCTTTAGAGTTAAGAAACTATTATAGATTTCATATTCAAAATACAGAATAAAAGTTAAAAATACTTGGAAAAAAAGAATAATTCTTTTGTAAAAAATAAAATTGTATTTTTTATAAATTAACTAAAATTTCATGAAATCTCAATCAATTACATCAATAACCAAATTTTTATGTTGGAATTAATAATAAAACTATTTTGTAACATAATATTTGAACAAAGACACCATTATGGCCATATGATTAGCCTACAAAATTCTAATTATATACTGTAGCAAATAGGACATGCAAAAATTACCCATTTTTTAATTTGATGGCATCTGTGATTTTGTAACTTAAGATTTTTTTTTTTACTAAAAAAATATTCATGTTAAATTCTATTCCAAAAAAAATATTGACCAGTATTTTAAGATACTGCTTATAAAACAATAAGCTTATTTTCCATAATGAGGTGTTTTTTAAATAAGTTTTTGTTAACAACATTTGCAGTATTACATATTTTAAAAACTTATATATGCAATAATAATGAAAATTTTATAACTCTCAAGATAAAAAAAAATTACATGATTTTCATTGTAACTTTAAGTAAGAAAATATGTCCAAAAAATAGCAGGTAGTAAATCACTTTTTCATAAAATTCAATATGTATTTCATATTCTGTAACCCATTAATAAGTAATGCAAGCTTCCTTAAACAGAAGTCGAGAAGAGCAAAGACACATCAAATTTTTTTTAAAGATTAAAATGGTTTTTAAAATAATTTAAAGAAACTATACCTTTTTTGTCCTCTCTGTCAAAGGAAAATCTTGAAATCTCTCTGATTTAAGTGAATCAAACTAAAAATAAATAAATAATAATGCGAATAAAATAAAGCTGTAAAATGATAATTAAAAAGTTTTAAAAATCTAATTTAATAGGTAAATTGTTTTTAAATTTCTAGGGGAAAAATACTACAAATTACAGAAATTCTGTAACTTGAAAATGAATTACATGTTTCATGTTACTGCAACACTTAAAGCAAGATTGCAGGATATAACAGATACATGTAGTTAAAGAAAATGTAATGGTATATTTATGATTTGATTTTGCCAACAAAAGTAAGAATGCCAATTAATTTTATCTAAATTTCTACTTTTGAAACATAAAAATTAATGATAAAGTTTTTAACGTAACAGGATAATAAGTATTACTACACTCCTGTCTAAATAAATTATCAAAACTGAAATAGTAGAACCTGATAAAAATGGTAAGAGTTGTATCAATCTTTTGAAATATTGCGCTATACATTGAAAAAATAAACACATTTTAACAAATGCTTAATGATAGTCTATCAATTAATTTAACTTTCCACTACAAGAAAAGCATGTCATGTCACATGTTGAATTGTATCTCAACACATAAGTCGACTCTTATTAGCTACTCTTTAAAATGAACCTTAAAAGTGGCTGTTTAGCAAAGGCCCAACTGTACTATTTAATTTTTCACAGCTTAGTTTATAAACATCATTGAACCAATATATACAGTCACCTTTTATGATGACTGTTTAACAAGGATCAATAGTACTATTTAATTTTTGCTATTTGGCATATAACTCTTTATTTAAATTCATATTCGATTAAATCATGAGTGTTTAGAAATGAATGGATTAATAGCTACTTTGTTAGTTGCTTAATGACTTTTGACTAAAATTAATGAGGGAAAACCAGGATTTATATTCAGGTTATTATGGAGTTACATAAGGATCGATTTCATGTTTATATATATGATTTAAGAAAGATAGGTTAAGACATTAAGATTGGTGACTTCGGCGGCGATTTGGCAAATGATATATTTCTTCACAAAAATGTAAATAAATTTAATTAGTTCAACATTTTTAAAAAATTATATTGGTATTAATTACATTAAAATTGACATACCTCTTCATATTTACTAGTTATATTGCAACTTCTTCTTTAAACAAATTAATTTTACTATACTTTTCTTTATATAACTTAAGATTTTTATTTTTACTCAAAAATCTTTTATCAATTTTTCTACGATTAAATTTTACATACGGACCCATTTTTTAAAAATATTGGATAAGAACGTGTTTAAACAGCAACTTGTTATGTTGTTATAAAAACTCTTCACTTCATTTCGTGTATTCCATCATAAGCTTAAATTTAAGGCTTGTAAATAGCACAATTTTTTTTCCCCTCTTTCAACATATATATATATACATATATATGTTGTTGTTCTAATGCAGCTGCTATATAGATACAGTTAATCTTCATGCCATAAACAAAGGCTGCACTATTTCTCATTTAGCACTACCCAGGGGCACGTGTAGCTTGAAGATATGCTACGGGTGCATGTAGCACTACCCCCAATTGCCCTACGATCATATTAGACCGGGACCTACGGTAGTGTATTATTAAATTCCTTTGTTTTTAAACTTGAAAATTTTGTTTGCATTTTATTCTGACAGTTACTATGTTTTCATTGATTGATGTCGTGGATTGATATAGTAAATTTTGAATAACCCACTGATAATAGTACATTTTGAATACTGCTATTTCAAAATTTTTGGTGTCCAACGCCGAGTATAGGAACTGAAAATTAAAAGCCGTAAAAAGTTTAAATGGAAAGTGGAGCTGTCAATGTTAAAAAAAAATCGTAGAAAAAGTTTGCATACATCCTTTACAATATGTGTGAATAAGTTAGATAAATTTCTTTTGAAGTAAACTACTTAACCGTCGATAGTTTAGGTTTCGAAACACAACTGAAAGGAATTGAAGTGTTTAGAAGAATGTCAAATCAAGATTTCCGCGACAGTGCTTCAAATAGAAGATACTGCAATAGAATAGAAAGCAGAAAATTGACCAATTCCTTAAATTGAAAATCTTAACTAAATGGAAATTGGAGACATCACCAATGAAAACTACAATTGCGGAAAACAGATAATTTAAGTTAAAGAAAACAGAAATGAAAATATTCAGCGATGATGCAAAGCAATATTTATCTTTTGAGCCAGTTTACAAAGATCTATGGAGACCAAGCAATATCGGTTGATGACAAGTTCAATATCTCTTGCAAATGAGGGTTCAAGGTGCAAGAGCTTCAAAAATAGTTGAAAGTTTCCCGTCCATAGCAGAAAATTTTCCAGAAGAAATACAACAAGGAAATATTTGGCAGTGAAGATTTGTTTGTCAAAGTATAATTGCATGGTCTTATTCTTGTTCCTTCTGGAAGAAGAAACAGATGTGTATTTTTTATATGATGAATTGGACAAAAAACTAGGATCCTTGGAGAGTCTTGGTAAAACTCTAGAGAGAGGCACGAATATTTTTAATCCCATTAGTTGAATAATAGATTTCATTAAAAGACGAGTTCAAGGAAAGTAAAGGGTTGTACTCACTATGCTGAAAAAAAATAATAGTTCGCCAGTTTCTTCCTGATAAGTACCATAGCAAAGATCCAACTAGGGAAAATTTTTATTGTCTCTTTTTCAATAAGAATGCATACTACTAGAGATTGTATAAATGCAAGATAGATAATGTTAGAAAATAGTAAAAGCTTTTCTTAAAAATTGCGCATACTCTTCCTGTTTCCAAGCGGGGACATGCTTCTAATAAATGTAAAATCAAAAATGTTTGCCTTAGATTCAGTAAAGATTATTAATATTTAATGTGTTCAAAAAGCACACAGAGGTTATCGGTGAATATAAAACAGATACTAGTGAAACTAAAAGTAAGGTAAATAACTATCCTGGCTTTAACCATGATATTTATCTGATGATTCTAATCGTTAAGAAAAAAAAAAAAGGAGATCAGACTGTAACGTTAAATAGATACAAGTTTTCAGGATTCATACATCAATAAATCTGCTGTTAAGAATCTACATTTACACCGAAAGGAAAATAAAGATGTATGACAGCCTCTTTGGGGAGGGGGGGGGAGAGAAGAAATAGATATTGAAATTCTTGAAGTCTATGACTTGCTTATAACCAACTTGAATGATTCATACTTGTTCAAGTCGAAACAATATGTAAGAGGGCAATCTGGGGCATTGTAAACAAAAAGGCAATACTTCATTAATTGAAACCAAAGTGAATTATACTTCTGATCTACCAGCTGACGATTACGAAATCAATCTACTATTAGGTGCAGATATAGTGAGATTTTTATTTACGCACAAATACATTGAATTAGATTCTGGTTTGTTTTAGCTAGAAACTCGACTGGGATTTATTTTATCGTCGAAAGATGAATTGTTTGTGAAATGTGATATTAATAATGATAATATTTTGTTGTTATTTATTATTATTTTTTACATGTTAAGAACTCATCAGTTAACGAATTGTGGGACCTTAAAACCATTTAGAGCGCAGATTTAGTGGAGAACAAAAATTAAGTTAAGGAGGATTTAAAAGTGGTAGAAGAATTTAAAAATACTATGAAAATTATGTCGGATTGTAAATATGAACTTTTTACCATTTAAAGTAAATGTGATTGAGTTGTACATTAATAAAGAATTGAATGGGAAACGTCATAAAAAAAAATGTTCGAACGTAATCAATGGAATGAGTTTCTCGATGTCTGTAGAGCCTTATTTAAGGGATTTGGAGAAACTGGAAATAATACAGAGTATTGAGGGTAATAATGAAGCGTCTTATTTTCTGCCCAATAAGTTAGTAGTGAATATCGATAATATCACTACTAAAATAACGCTTTTAACACTTTTTAAATCTTCGGCTGGAAAAAATATGGAAACAGTTTGTTGAATGATTTACTATATAAAGATTCAAATTTAACTGAGCAAATTCCGAATCTCGTAGTTAGGTTTCGAAGTTATCTTATAGAAATATCTCCGGATATTGAAAAGTTATTCCTTCAAATAAATATAACCCTGATTTATTATTTAGCTCGTATTTTATCCTTTTGAAAATGAAAAAAAAAATTATTTGTAGATACTGTAGAGCAGGGAGGGGCAAACTTTTTTTCCGTCGCGGGCCAAAAAGATCGTAGGAAAAAAGTTTGTGGGCCAAGATAAATTTTTCTAAAATAAAAAAAAAATATATATACAAGTATTACAATTTAAATATGTTAATGAGATGAATGAAATTGCGATTTCATTTTTAAAAGTTTAAAAGCCGCTGGTTGGAGCGTAAAATGCGCAGTCTGCCACATGTGAGATCTAATTCACCTATATTGGATTCCCATATGTCTGCTCCCCGAGAAAGAGATAAAGCTTTTTGACGCCAATCTACAGCTATAACTAACAAATAACTTCCGCTTTTAACATTTTACCGATTGAAAGCTGTCTGTGCTTGCTTGCTATTTCCGTCGATTTATGTTTTGCAGAAAAAAATATAGAAAGTAAAAAAGATCATCAGTCCTTTGAAAAAGGAAGAAAAAAAAAATATTTAATCAAAGAAAATAAGATCGATATATAATATATAAATATGTATTTCTTTTAATTTGCCTCGGACCGGCAAATTAAAAATTCTATCCGCGGGCCGGATAGAACCTTCCGCCGGGCCGGAGTTGGCCCATCCCTGCTGTAGAGTGTTTTCAGTGTCTCACTGAGTCCTTTTTATTAGCTGAAACATTATTACACTTGCTTTACTTCATAAATAGTCGTTAGATTAATTATTCTATGCTGTAAATGTATTTTTGGAGAAGGCGGTGTTAAATGAGAGGAATTTATTTTAAAAGCTAGAGAAATGTTACTGTGGGATTGCTTTAATTGCGAAATTGGGAAAATAATGTTGAATGTAAATACACTTCTAAAAGTACAGTGATAATGAAGGTTTTATGAAATTCATGGGATCTAGATAGTTTGGTTTGGTTTGTCGCTTTATAGTCCTTTCATGCACACTTTAGGCTAATTAGATCGGGACCTACAGTTTAAAGGGGATTCCGAACCACCAATAAACATCCATGCCACGCCATGATAAGAAACTGAAGCCTGTGGTACCAAAGGACGGAGCGCTAGCCAATTGGCCATCAGGTCACAGGGTCTAGATAGAGATGTTTTAGGGTACAATGTGTGTAAAGATGATGTTAAAAAGGATCACAATATAACAAAAAAATTTATTTTAGAAGCTGTACAGAGAATTTTTTGATCCATTTGAGACTAAGTCCTGCACTTTGCCACCTTAAATTCTGTTATAGAAAACATAGAAAATACAATTATTTTGAGATTTCTTTTTTGCGTGATGATGTTTTACAACCCTTTCTAAAACGATGGAGGTGAAATTGATAAATTTAAAGACATTGTAGTTGATCGATATGAAGGCTTTATATGGAACTGCATACCTTTTTGTGCTTCCCAAGGAAGCTTATATTAAATGCAAATTTTTGAGAACAATGTTTTTATTGGTGACAAAAGCTCCACTTATTAGAGTGAAAGCAAGAATTTATTCTCTAAAACTGATAGTTATTCCCAAATTGGAATTAAATGGCTGCTGTATTGGTGCTAGGTTAGTCAATTAGTTAGTCCAAAGGCAATAATTTTTAGCTTTTCAGATCTCCAACCCTAACCTTTACACCAAAAGTCTGGCAATAAAAGTTCTTGACATTGCGGAAAAAGTGAAGTAATTGTTTTAATAGTTTGTTTGCATATTTTATTTGCTTGAATAAGAACAATTTTTTGCAGAATGAGACCAGCAAACGAAACTGATTTTTAAATAAGAATTATAAATAGAAAGTTGTTAAAATTTATTTCAAGGTGATGCGTAATTGTAGCTTAGATTTTGCGTTGTCATGCTTGCCTTAAGTCTGTAAGTAATCATTATCACTTTCATTTGTCTACCATGAGTGGAATTTACAGAGCTGGAACAGTTTCCTTGTGCATGGGATAATGAATTTGCGGTCCATTAGATCATGATTCTTAAGCTTTAAACCATATCAAATCCATTTTGGGCATAAGATAAGAATGGTATTTCTTACATTTGAGAAAAGTAAATTTCTAAATACTTTTCGACTAATAGGTATTTTTTTTAAAGTATTTTTTTTTTCCTTATTATTCAATTTAAAAATGTTAATTGAATAGATTTTGTTAAAAAATAAACATGTGGTTAATACAGAGCTTTGTAATTTTATTTTTGTGTGTGTATATTTCGCTATTTTCTTAGTCGCCTTTATATGCATATTGGAAACAAACATGTAAACAAAATGGAAAAAAGGTAAATTCTACCATTTGTGATTTGCTGTTTTATTAGGTGAAGTCAAATTAATTAATATGAAAAATGCATATCTTGGAAAAAAAAAAAAATCTTTTTAAAAATATTTTATTGCTCAATCGCATTACATTATTTTATTGCTTAATCACATTACATTGTTTTATTGCTTTATCGCGTTACATTGTTTTATTAGGTGAAGTCAAATTAAGTAGTATAGATAAATGTATATCTTAAATAAATTTACTTAATAAAGTTTAACATGATAGAAATAAATTCAACAAAATAGATCTGCCACTAGTTATGCAATTAAATCTATTAATTGGTTAACATAAATGATATTCATTTTTCCATTTCAATCCAAAATACTTCAATAAATTTACTTAATAAAGTTCAACATGATAGAAGTAAATTTAATAAAATAGATCTATTTCAAGTTATACAATTAAATCTATTAATTGGTTAATATAAAGGATATTCATTTTTCCATTTCAATCCAAAAATACTTCGATCGATTTCATAGCATTGCTAGTTTTAGTTATTATTCTGAGTCATTTATCTCATTTCTTAATTTCGTGGTCAAAGTTGTCATCAAATCAGAAAAAGGCCGCGGATCCATGTTCTTAGATAACAAGTAAATTAAAAACCAATCATCGATACTTAAAAACGTCAGTTATAAGACCCAGATCCAAAATATTGGAATTCCCACACCTCATTTTCAAAACTTTCAAACGAAAGCAAGGCGCAACAGAGAGGAATAGTCTGTAGGCAAGTACTGCATATGAAAGCACACACATCATGAAGAACCAGCACCACAGGAAAATGTATATCTTCTCGTGGATCATGCTGGTGGGCAAAACCATTATAGCTTCTAAGATTCCACATTTCCAGAGGAGGTAAAGCGATGGACAGTGCACTTGTTAAGTTTCTCAAGAATATTGCTTGTAGACTTGCAGTGAAACATCCAGCAAAGAGACCAGTCCTTGTTAACGAATTCGAAAACTTCAGCCCTTTGAGGAAAGGACTCTCCATCAAGGAACATTTTCACGAACACAATACCTAGAGTGGAAATCATTGCGTTGAAGGTTTCTGCCATGAAATAGTTAACAAAGTAGGATTTGTTTGGATCGGGTTCCTGCAAAATGTTATCTGTCATTTGCATTATATTTTCTAGGCTGCTTCTGGATGTATCGTGCAGTAAAAGATAACAGTTCCTGTACCTTTCCAGATTCCATATACTTCCAGAAAAATCTCGGCATGCAGAATGCAGAGGCCAGAAGAAGAAACATCAAGGAAATCCAACCGTCATCATCGTACCAAATCGTTCTTTTGGTGCAAATCTGGGCATTGGAGAATTAATTCCGCTGTCTGTCTTGAAAGTAGAATTGTCTTTAGCGTAAATCGGGTGCATCCAGCAAAAGGCTTCCAAAAACTTGGGTGGAATGTCGTCTTTTGAAAGCAAGAAATGGATTCATTCTTGATGGAGGCACATAAGCAAGCTGAATAAAATCAGTAGGAAGGCAGTTGCTCCATAATGCATGACAAAAACAGGATTATCGATGATGACATTAAAATATTTCACTGACTTTCAATCTGAAAAATATCGCAAACATTTTTAAAGTCTTTATATCCAGTCGATAAAATGCGTTCAGCTCATAACAGACGACCAGTCGCTTTGAAAGTTTGGCGAGGAATAACAGAATCAAGTTAATAGAATCGAACCTACTGAGAATAACATAATTATCATAATTCGTAGAATTGAAGAATCATACGACTGTACTGCGTTGTTGAAGGGAAATGGGTCGTTTTAAACATTTTATTAACCTGCTAGCGGTTAATTTTATGAATAAAGGTTTTTTTTTCCCAGTATTTATCCCATCACTTTCCAGGAATCGCAAAATATTTATTCCATTTATTTTTCAATTACTTCTATTTTCCAGTTAATAAAAAAAGAACGAACAACAGCATTTTTTTTTGGAAATTGGGATAATTCATTGGAAATATGTTGTTATTGTTTTCAGATACCAATGCTTTGACTTCAGGTTAATATCCTCTACAATGACAGATCTGTAGCAATTTCAATGTTGCCTAGAGTGCACCATAGGAGACTGCTGAACTATGCAACATCGATCCGCCAGATTTATTGAATGGATTTCTGAATAGAATAGAATAATAATTATGAAACACATCGATGATTTTAAGTAAAACAATACTCAATTTTTTAACGTTTAAATGATGTCTATTCATAAAAATACGAATATCTTAATGAACATAGAAAATTTTGAGAAACATACAAATGTTGATTGGATAACATTTTCTTAGAACCAATTAAAATTCATTTACATTAAAATAATTGTAGCGAGAAAATTTTATCTTATTTTGGTTTTAACCAAACATTTTCCAGTCTCGAATTCAACAATACTAATAATATTAAATAACCATATTTTGTTAATAATGAATTATTGTTGAGCTACTAAATTATTGTTGAGCCATTGAATTATTATGAATCTATTTAATTATATTATTGTTAATTATTAAATTATTGTATAATTGTTGAACTTATGCGATTATTTACTTTATTTTCACATCACTTGAAACTAACTTAATTAAACTGAAATGAAATTTTCTCACTTATTTAATTAATTTTCATTGGTAATTATTTGTCACTAATCCCATGGTGCTCTAATCATGGCCAAGTGGCAATATACTTTAACTAATTAGATTTTAGAAGAGTTTAGGTTAATATCCTTTATTCGTATCCTTATGTAAGCTGCTGTTCGTAAATGTTTGTTATTATTCAGTGAATTATTTTCAGTAACTGTTTATGATTATTCAATAAGCTATATCCAGTGATGTTCGATTTTCATTAAGCTCAATCTTTATTTTCATTATTCATAAATGTTTACTAAAATTGCACGTTAATGATCATTCAGTAATATTAAGTACCCAAACAGATATTTTAAATGGCCAAACACAAAAATAAAAACGTTACAAAAAAAGTATTCTATGATGAGTTTATTTTCTTTATGTGACTCTATCTACATTTTTAAAACGCTTATGAAAATATGTACACATAAATAAAATTTGCTATACACTTTATACACTGAAAAAAATTGCTTATGGTGTCGCCTTTTTCATAACGCCGCGTTGTTGCATTTTCAATAAGCAAGGTTC
>BPLR01003239.1:0-23711 GCA_021605095.1 Caerostris extrusa
TCTTTTCACTGTATGGCCACAAAGGTGACTGCTGAACTTGGGTAATAATCAAACTTTTCAACGACACCATACTGTTATTAAAGTTAAAAATATGGACCTTTGTTTTTACATTACACACTACATGATGAATAAAGAAACATATAGACATTGATGGAAATTTATTTAAAATAACATGCATTTTAATGATGAATATTATGAAGATTCTAAAAGTCTCATTTCTTAATGGTTATCTTCAGTATGAAACAAATCACAAAGAGAAGTTCTATGCAATTTCCATATAAATGCGTTAAAATATATGAAACACAACAATTCACTGAAATTGCAGTTGATACAGTAAAAGATCCATTAGTTCAAAGCAAGAAATTCAGGCAACTGCATCAATTAATAAAAAAAAAAAAAAAAAAAAGAGCAATATTAATGTTAAGCAGCTAAAAATAATTTAAAAACATATTTAATTGCATAAACATATATTTCAGTTTGCATGCTTATATTCTGCAGCATACAAAAAAATTTCACACTATTCAAATATCCTAAATTTTTTTTATATCTTTTTAATCACAAGCAAAATATTTTACATCTTTATTTAATATAATGTTAATTTCAATTCCAGTATTACTATAATGCATTCAAGCAATATTTTATAGTAATTGAATATCAACATTTCCAATTTCAAGTTTTGCTATATGAATAATTACAGTAATTGGTAATAAAATTTACATTTGTAAATTAAAAATAAATTTTAAAGCAAGAAATGAAAACAGATATAGATAAAATTATAAATGTTACATCAGTCAGATTAATTTTTATCATAGAATTTAGCTTACTGTAAATCACTAAAGTGCTTCTCAATTTCTTTTGAATCTGCCACGGCCTCTACCACGACCCCTAAAATTAATAAAATACAATAAATCTAAATAAAACAAATCGAAATATGTATATAATATAAATAAATAAGATATATGACCTTGATGACAAAAGCATTTTTTTTTACACATTAAACTTTAATATTCGACTTTTCTATTAAGACTAAGTTTTGTTATATGAATAATTTTTTCCTTAAACACGACTAAATATAAGAACAATAATATCAATACTGCCAAATAATTATTTGGGTTACATTCTACGACTGGTATAGATTTCTTTTTCAATCCTCACACATAATTTTCAAGGTTTCATTTTTACTGTAATTGTTTAATGAATTTAGTAAAAATGCATAAATTACATACAACTCAAATACTACTTTTAAATAGCTATATATTATAAATAAAACATTAAAACAGACTCAGGAGTAAATGTGTGGTTATTATTGAAATTTTCTGAACTGCATATCATATTTTGGTAATCGCGCTGACATTTCCCTAACCACTACATCCACAACTTTTTCAATAAAACTGTAATATAAAATTTGAAAGAAAACATCACATGGTCTATTAAATATTTCTACTATTCTGATTTTGTACTATTATCTATACAAAATTCATACTAGGTTTTCAAATATATTTATTTCAGAATATATATCATGAAATTTTATAACTGGAAATGCCAAATTTTCAGAAGAACAAATAGTCAAAAATTTAAATTAATTTATTAAATTTTGGATTCAATCAGAAAATTTGATTTTTTTTATATTTTAAACACAATAAGGAAATCAGTTTAAAATAAATTGAAACTGTTATTACAATAATAAATTTTACAATTTTGTATCAAATTTTATGAGTATTCACTCATATAAAATTAACTTAATTGTTTAATTACCTTCCAGAAAATCGATTTGCTGATGTTCCCCTTCTGGTAAAATTGTCAGAGAAATCCTGATTTGCCTGAAAGGATGTTGTGATCTGTATTTTCATGGGTCGACCTGCAAAAATCAATCCAAAAATAACTTCTTAATCTATTTAGAGATATGGATTTCCAATCTGCATTAATATTGGAAATGCATATCTAAATTAATAATAATAATAATAATAATAAAAAAAAAAACATTTAAAATTTCAGAATACAATTAAAATGTCTCATTAAAAAGTTTTCTTTTAAATCCAAATAATTTAATATGTAATATATTATTAAATCAATATACCTTTATACTATCCATTTAATAATAAAAGAAACAAAGTAAGCATTTTGATTTTATTAAAATACTATAAAATTGAAAAATAATTTTTAACAAATCAATATTTTTTAAAATTAGCCATTACTATTATGGTTAAAAAAATCATATTTATTATTGGTAAACTTTTAATAAACCATATAAAACAACATAAACTTGTTTTGAACAATTCTAAAGCTGTTAAAAGAATAGGGTGTGACTCAGAAGTCAAATATAGGATTTTTAGTGATACTTTTTCTGCCTAAATGTTATTAAAAGTGGCAAGTCATTAAAAATAAATATTGCAATCTTTTGTTCTCAATATGCATATTTTTTTCTGGTAGTGCTTTTTACTGTTAAAAAGGAGAAATAAAAACTACACTACATAGATAGCAAATTTCTATTTCAAGATATTTTCAAAGAACAAACATAGAATCTCACATGCCAATTTACAAAACTGCTAATACATTTTCAAACAATATTTTTTTTTCTTTCTCACACAATTTTAAAATGGTATATTTAAAAGACAGAATTCTGTTGGAACAGAGATTATCTCAAGAAAGTTTTCCTCTTCACAAATACATTTTTTTTTTACTGAGCAAGCATACATTTTATTGTTATGGGTTGTTGATACTTTCTAAAATAGTCTTTAGAATTATGCTTAATTAAATATTTCATAACTTATAACATTTTTACTGTACACTAATAGTCTCTAAATCAATCTTTTCTTTGAACTCTAGCACTTTTTAATCTGACTTTGTCCAAACTACCCATTTGAGCATTAAAAACTTTTATCCAATTTTACAGAAAATTCTGATAATATGAAAGTATAAATTTCAGAAATGGGCCATCAGGAAAGTCTAACCCACAGTCTAATATGTGGGTTCTGTACTGTAATGAATCCAACACAACAGAAACCATTAACTTTCTTAAACATTGAAATTTTATAAAAATTGCTACAAACAAATATTCATTGCTTCATTATTTAGTACTATTAATGATAGCTCATTTTGGGAAAAACTTATATATGAATTTCCCATTTTCAAGGAATAAACAAGTTTTTGTAAAAGATCAAGTATAAATTAATAAAACTTCATTTCTTTAAAACATATCTACATTGTCTAAATCTTCTGAATTGAGATTTAATCTTCATGACTGATTTTCTCAAAAAAATGAAATGAACAAAGATCAACATATTATGGTACTAATTATTTGTCATGATAAAATTAGGGATAATACAGAGACTGAAGCCTACATTTATTAGCCTAAAAAAATCATAGAATATATAATTTTTAAATAAATTCTGATTATGAAGTAAGATTAGAACACAAAAATAATCTGGATCGTTTTTTAAAAGCATAGGCATTATAGTAATATTTAATTTAATGGTTCCTAATTTATTATAAACTAGGAGATAAAAGTTTTGTTAATGCTCTAGGCCTGTATATAGGTTTTTCTAAATTATCTCCATTTCTTATCATAATATAACTCATTTCTGTAGATAAATAAGACAAGAAATTTGTTTTGAAAATTTATCATCTATTTTACAAAACTGTCAAACATACTTTTCATTTTAAAATTGTGCTCAGCAAAGTAGTTGAAGTAATTTTCAGATAAAGCATTAAATTACACAAACAGACATTTTTCTTTTAGTATGTGACCCATGGACAAGTTGCAATGAATATGCGGTTTCGAGGTTTGTATCCTTGCGATAAATAAATATTGTACATTGTTTGCTAGCTTTTCATTTAAAAAAAAATCTCCATTAGGAATTAATATATTAAGTTGCTTGTTAGATATGGAAGAAGAAAAAGTATGAAAGTTTCTTAATTTCGATATAATACAGTAAAATATAATTAAATAGAGTTTCTAAAACGTGAACTGACTTCAAAACATTTTAAAATAGAAAACTAAATTTTCAATGCCTTTTACTTCCCCCAATGGTTCTTTAATTTTTTCACAAAAAATTTAAAATTAAAATGACAAAATTTAAAGCCTACTTATTTTTTAAAAAATAAAGATAAAAATTATTCAGAATTTATCTTTACATTGATGATTTCAATACTATAAGAAACTAATTATTTTTAGATACAACCACTGTTCACCAATCTTTTAAGAAACAAGTATTCCTCTTACCTTAAGAAGGTGTAAGGAAACTTACTACTCCATTCAAGTGCTTCAAATTTTTATAGAAGATTTGTTATGAACATAACAGAGGATTTTGGATTTTATGAAACATAAAAAAATTGTCAAAATATCACCTGCTTCTGACAAAATGTCTCACCATCAAGAGGTACTCCATTATATTTCTTCAGAGCACGAATTGCATCTGTTCGATTTTCAAATACAATATCAGCTGTGCCAAGTGAACAACCTGATTGATCATAATGAACCACAGCTTTTCGAATTTTTCCAAAATCTCCAAACAATTCCTACAACATTTTAAAATAAAATTAAAACAATTTATAATAAAGTATTTATAAAATTATAATGAAAAGAAATTTAATCTTAACACATTCAGACAATGCATGGATATTCATTAATTTTCTAATAGCATTTTAATAACATGCAAATTAAATATGTTAGAAAATTTAAATGAACTGAATTTAACAAACACGAGCAAATCATGCTGTTGGCATGTGACATTATAGTAATCACCCATTTGTTTTTTGAGTCTAAATATTATCCCATAAAAATATTTAATTTTATATACCAAAATATTATTAGTTTGAAATTTTCCTGAAAAAATTTCAATGGAATCATTTGAATGAAGTAATGCAACTATACGAATTTGTATAAATAAAACTTGTCTGGGTTTAAATGCAACACTACGAATCGAAGCATTTTAATAGAGTTGCATCTTACTTTTATTAAGAAATACTTCTAAAATATATTATACTTCAAAACAGTTAAGTATAAGGCACACTATTAACTGCAATTTTTTTCTAATGACCGTTACAAATGAAATATTGTATAAACGAAAGTAAGAATTATGACACACAACTCTTAAAATTAAAATTTTACTTTGCCCTTTATTTTTTAAAAATAAATGAACAAGTTCTAAATGTAATATTTGTTAAATTAATTTTTAAAAAACAAATTTAAATTATATGAAATAAAGCCAATTAAATAGAAATATAACTTACATTTCTCAATAATATATAAAAAGAAAATTTTAGACCAGACTCTACATAAATAAATTTGATAAACAACAAAAAATATACAAACCTTAATATCAGAATCAGACACTCCATAATCCAAATTGGAGATTACAAGCTTTGAAGGACCACTAGATACATTAGTATTTAATCCTCGTCTGATTCTGTTTGTAGTCTGAAAAGCAAGTCTATTCCTTGCTTTAAAAGTACCCCTGTAAATATAAAATTTTAATTGTTTAAAAATCAAAAACAATTTTAGTAGTTATATACTACTCTATAGAACTATAAGTAACAAACACTAACTACTCGAGATGGGGAGAAAACTTGGTTTTTGTTAACTGTTAATATAAATTATTGGTTTATTTTTAATCACTAAATTTATCATTCTTAATTTTTTTAATGTACAGCAAGTTATGCATACTATGTAACCAGTTGTTTCAATTTGAATTGTAACATAGAATATAAGGAGGCTTACAAAGATAAATGTTACATTTTCTAATTTAATATACTAGACAAAATAATTTAATAAGCTCATTTTCATTTAATTCTTCTCTTAAAATTTTTATATTAGAAGAGATTTTTTAAAAAAAAAAAAAAAATTGTTGTTAGAAATTTTTGATGTTGATTAATTAAATAAAAGTTTTGTAATTATAAGAAATTTAAAAAAAAAATATTGATAAAGTAAATGGTTTTGAATAGATGAATTTTGTATACTAAAATATTAACAGCTTTTTTTTTTTTTTAAATCATTTCTTAAAAGATGGTAATCATAAATTTGAGCATAAAAATTTATCTGTGAAAGTATTTGCTTAGTTAAGAAATTTTTTTCTCCAATGTTTCTTATTACAAACAATGTAGATTCATCATTGCTCAATTTTAATTAATATTCTTTACTTTAACAAATTTTAATGATAAAAAAATGTAATAAAATTGGTGAATTAAAATTAAGAAAAATACATTTATTTTATATGATATATCACACCTTTAAAGTAATTAGAACAATCTCATTTGCAAAATATTCATTGTAATAATCCATAATTTCCCCATAAAAATGTTTCAAGTTTTAAAAATATTAAATTTATGTTGTTAAATAATAGCCACAAGTGTGAGATGTGAATTTAACAGGGGTTAAATTTAACACAATTTTAAGTGATACTGGCCGCTTATTCTCATCAATTTAGTTAAATTAACTACTGCATTAAAATATGCATAAGCCTAGTATATACTAGCTACCCATTACAACTGATGAACAAATTAAAAATTTTAAATCTTAGAAGTAGATTCAAACAAAATATGATAAATCATCAGTTAAAAAACTTTAGTATTTTTTGCAAGTAATAAATACTAAATAACTAATATTTGGTTAAGGGTTTATCGTCAAAGTATATCATTTCCCCCTCTGAAATCATTTCTTTTATTCCCTCCTTTTTTTTTAGTTGATTTTCATCAATCTTTTTAAAAATATCAAAATTGTACAGTTATTCTTGGATCCTAAATCGTACCTTGCTTTAAAAACTTACATTCCATCATTTAGTCATTTACATAAATTTATCCAATTTCAATGTCAATCTATAGTAATTTTCCTTAACTATAATTTTTGCTCTACTTTTTAAATACCTTTGAAAAACTAATCTTGTGAATTAGGAGAAATACTATTGGTTCATAAAATTTGAGTCAAATGATTCAAAACAATGAAATTTATGTTAAGGAATTAATAATAAAATTAAGAAATAAAATTTAAAAGATAGAAAAATAAATGTGAATGTTTTTGTTAAGATCTAGTTATTTGCTTACTACTTATAAAACTGCAAGGAATAAGCTGATACTTATCCGAACTGTAATTTGATATCTATATGATATAATTTGTCCCAATTAGTTTATTATATTAAAATTTTACAGCCAATTTTTTTAAGCTTCCCATTTCAGAAAGTACGAGAAAACGCAGAAATAAGCCTATGAAAAGTTGAAAAAATAATTCAGTTTCGTCATTACGATGCTGAATAATAATGCACAATTATTATTACTGGAAAAATATATTTAAACATACCCTTGGTGAAGTAAAGCCAAAGTTGGTTCTTTCAACGCCTTGACGTTGGTTTCCACCACCTCTTGAAATCCTAAATCCTCCAGGATTTCGTCCACCCCGGCGTCCTCTCACCAATCGACCACCTCTGTTTCGAAAATTATTAAATTTTCCTCGATGTTTTCTGATTAGGTCATCCAAAGACATATCTATATCCATATTTTCACCCATTTTTTTTACAATTGAATAATGTAAAAGAGAATTACATGCAAATGATAAAATAAGAAATCACAATATCTCTTTCACAGTTAAATCCATACAAATTATTTTTTTCAACTCAATAGCAAATAATATAATGATGCCACCATTTGAAAAAATCTTTTCGAAAAAAAAGATTTTTTTAAGAGTCATGAATAATGTGATAAAAAATTAAATGCAACTAAATTTAGCTACCTGTAAATTTTCACTTTATTTTAGATTGATTAAGTTACCTGTATTTTTAAAAGAAATATTTTTATGAGAAATTATACTTTGAATAACAAATATAGCTTAAAAAAAATGTTTTTAAACAATTTTTAAAAAAAGAAAAGAAATTTTTGAATAAAAATATTAAGATTAATAATAATGCATAAATTGATATTTTTATCTGTTTTCAGTAGTTTATAAAATTAAAATTAAAAAAAAAAATAATTGAAGTTTTAAATTACGTTTCTATATCTGGCAACAATACTTGATATCTCGTATTTTCTCATGTTCCGTCAGTTTAAGTTGTGAATTAGAAAGTATTATATATTGGCGGGAAATAATTTTTACTTGTTGTTATAAGGTAGCCAATTTATTTTGTTAAAGATTTTTACGTGTCATTGTATGTTTATTTTAATTTCATGATATTTATTTATACTTCTAAATATATTAGCCGATTTGACTCGTTTCTCTTTGTGATAATGAGGGTTAAGGGGTTGTATTCTGAAAAAATTTTTTTAAAAAAGAAGCATTATTGTTCATTTTTGTATTTAGTTTCGATAAAGTTTAAAATATTTTATTGAATACTTTTAATTGTTGCTATATTAATTTTCAAAATTATGTTTTTTGTTTTAAATTGTGCGATAATTTTTAAGCGTCAAGGCGTGCTTTTTATTTCTAACTTGAGATATTGATACATAATTAATCATAAAAGTATTTTAAAATATTCGGCAAATCGCCAAATACTTATAACGTGAAAAGTGTTTACTTTTGTATACTGTTCTACATGTGTTCTCTTTTACACTTATAAAATTAAATATTTAGAGGTATCTCTATGAGTAAATTTGTTGTATTCTTAGAAAATATAGTATTAAATTTAGTAACTTTTTGTCTGTAAAGTAATTAAAAAAAAACACCAATAAAGAATTGTATATTGATAAATTATAGTGAAATGTGTTAGTGTTTTCTGTAAGGTTCTTGGTTTATATTTAGATTCCATTTCTTTTTTATCTGTTCTGGTTAATTTGTGTTCTAGCAATTGTTCTATGATGTAGCAAGCATATCTTTAAATGGTATATCTAATTTTAAGAATGAATAATTAGAAAAGTATATTTATATGATGAGCAGGATATATATCTTATCTATATTTGAAAAAGTTATTTGCTTCTTCAGTATATACATGAGAAAAGACAAAGTATAGACTTCCTTTGTATTAAGAGTTTGTATTTCAGAAAATAAAATATTTTAGGGAAATTACATTCAGTTTAGGGAGCTATTGTTTGTTTTTTTGGTGCCAAATAGCTGCTCATGTTTCTTAGTGAAGTGCAACCTAGAACAAGCTGAGCTTGATTGTGCGAAATAGAATTTGAATGAAAATGAAGAAATATAAATGGGAGAAAAATGCACAAACGATAATAATATACAGAATTTTAAGGAAAATCAATTTTTAGAATAAGAAAATAAAAATCCTGGTTTTAACAAATTATAAATTTCTGAAATGGATAATTTAAAAAGAAGAAAAAAAGTAATATAGTCAAAAATGGAATATACCTATAACGATGAGTGATGTGATGTTTGTTAGCATTGTTATACAATGATTACTTGATACTACAAACTTATTTTTTTTAGAATTTTATATGTTTATGCATTTTTCTGTTGCTTTCAAGAAATGATGTTTATCTTTTAATTATTAACTTATTGTTGTTGAATGTTATTTTTCACATATATACATTTCTGTGTAATTATTGGAAACAGCCAACTTTTTTGAAATTGGAGAACATACTATCAGAACAATAGGTCAAGAAAAAGTTCTGAATTACGTGCCAGGCTGGTTTCTACAACTTATTTTTGCATCAACTCTTGCTAAGAGACAAAATTGGGAAAAAATATTTGAGTAAAAAGTGGTATTAAAGACGAGCTGAAGTGGAGAAAAATAAATTTTAAATCCGAACATTGGCTATCGATATATTAAAAATTCTTTGGTGTTTAGATCTGTTGAAAAAATTTTAATGTAAAATGTCACACATATCTAAAATTGTAGCACCAGAGAAATAAAAATTATCCGACTTCGAATAAGTTTTAAAAATATGTGTTGTGTTGTTCCTTATCCCACTTGGCTGGCCAAGCCCACGAGCCATACGTACTCAATTTAAAAATATGTAGTGGCTATATGCCAATTCCTTGGTATAAACTATTAGATTATGTTATAAAAATTGCCCAATAGATAATTTTGTCTATCACAAATATCCTATATGAATTTCCTATATGGCAAAGCATTGTTAAACATTGAGGATTATAAATTGCCTTGTTTATTCTTTCTGGTTTGTAATTCAAATCTGCCATTTCTTGTGCAAATAATGATAATTCTATTAATGTTAATTAAATCAATATCACTTTGTTGTATTAATTCGGTATTGAATTAAAGCTTTTTTTTTGAACTAAAACAATTTTCTTAATATAGATATTTTTTAACTATGTCTGGAATTGCAATTGCACGTCTTGCTGAAGAGCGAAAAGCATGGAGGAAAGACCATCCATTTGTAAGTATTTAATTTTTTGAAAAAGGTTAGTTTTATTTATATGAATAAAAATGAAATAATATGTTTTTATTCTAATAGTGTGATGATTTATGTGTGTTTTAGGAGAAAACAAAGTTTAACCTAATTGTTACTACACTTTGAGATTTCCCTTAATTCATTGTTATCTGTTTTATTTCATTGACAAACATCGTGTTTCTTTGCTGAAACTATATTTCCATGATTGCCTGAGTTAATAATATCGATTCTATGAATTGAATTTCGATTTTTATGAAATAGTTTTCTGAAAGATTAAATGTTTATCTGATCAATGGGTACATAAAAGTAGGGTGGATTATTGGGAAATATAAGCATCCAGTATGCATGAAGTTCATTGTTGATTTAGTTTTAAAATTTATTTACATTTTATTTTAATTTATATCTTAAAAGTCTTAGATTTCTTATCCCATGATATTGTTTTGCCTTGCATAGGAATCTAGATCTCCAAGAAAATATAGCATTTGTATCACTTTACATTTTCATGTTTGTTATGAATAAAAGGTTATCAGCACCATGCTATGTACTAGCAGAATTGTCAAATCTTGATTTAGGCAGATGACTCTTAAGTTTCGTCTTGGCTTTCTGTTAAAAGTTTCTCTTGATTTTCACAAATCTCTATTTTAATCATGCTCAAAACTTCATTTTTTTCTCAGCTAAATTGTGATTCTGAAGAAATGATCATTGAAAAATTAGGCAACTCAAGTGTCATGACACTCTTTATTGTGTGAAACTCGTGTAAAGAGAATAATTGTGGCTAAAAACGTTACATTTCTGTAGTCTTATCAGTATCGAGTGCCTTGCTAAGTTCTTTGATGTCAAAGGAGCACTTTTGTGTCAGGGCTAGTGAAATTGTCAAAAAAAATAATTTTTGTCTTACATTTGATGAAAGGACTATTGTATGAAATAGACGCTATTTAAATATAAATATTCATTCAGAAAAAAATTTGGGAATATAGGACTTGCACATGTCTCAGGAAGTATGCCAGCAGAAAAATATGTGGAATTGCTTAGATCTAAATTAGCGAAACATGGATTATCCCTGAAAGAAGATATTGTATCCATAACGACTGATGGTGCAACAGCTATGAACAAAAGTTGGAAAGTTGATTGATGCAAATCAGCAATTGTGCTGTGCTCGTGGAATTCAGTTAGGAGTAATAGATGTATTATACCAAAAATAAAGAACAGAAGAATCCAAATACTGTGGTTATAGAAACTTCAGATTCCGACTTTGAAGATAGTGAAAGTGACAATGAAGATAATGACAATGTAATTATTGAAGAAGATATTTCTAATGAAGATGAAATATTAACCCATTAAGAATTGCTTCCTATAATTTATAAAGTTCAAAAAAAATTGTTAAGATATTTAAACGTTCCCCTACAAAAAATGCCATTTTACAAAAAATATATACTAACTGAAAATAAAACAGAATATATGTCAATACTAGATTCTAAAACACGCTGGAATAGTGTACTCCTAATGATGGTACGTTTTTTGAAACTGAAAAATCCAATCAAAAAGCAATGATCGACTTAAACCTGCAAATTTTTCCGATAGTGAATTCGAATTAATATCCAGAACTGTATCAGCTCTACTTCCTATAAAATTGGCTGTTGTGACATTCTAATTTATTAACAGCTAATGCAAACAATAAATTTCATGTTGCAGTCACTGAAAGAACAGCACACATCACTATCTGACGAATTATATATTTCATTGAAAAATCGCACAGAAGAAAGGCATACCGAAATAGAAAATGTCTTACGGTATTTTACATAATTATAATGATTTTAAAAATGAGGATGAAAAAAAAAAAGAGACTAACCAATTCAAATTTGATCAAGTTTATAGTAAACTTTCTTCAAAATTTTTACCCACAAACCTATCTACATTCAGAAGAATTTGGTACAGTTATTGAAGATTATGATGACAATGTCCATAGTGAAAAGGAATTGTCTCTTGAACAAAAAATTAGAATTGGGAATAACAAAAAAAAAGTTCAACAAACCAAAATACAATACAGAAATCAGCTATATCCAAAACAATCCGACGAGAAATAGATTTATTTGAAGATGAGGGATTTAGAGGTGAATACTTGGAAAAAGTATATCGTTCATTGCTAACAGTACCACCAACTAGCGTAGATGCTGAAAGAGCATTTTCAACAGCTGGTAATTTTTTGCACAAAAATTATGTTTCAGGCTTAATGATAGTACAATTGATGCATTATGTTTTTTTAAGATCACATTTCAAAAATTTGTAATAGTACCACAGACTGTATAATGATATTTACACTTTTTTTTGGGATTTAAAAAATAAGATGTTCCTTTACTTTTTTGGGATTCTTTATATACTGTCATAATTTATAAGTTACAAATTATTTTTTTGTGGTAATTACATTCTCTAATAAAACAAAAAAAAAAAAATTCTACTACCGTTATTAAAACCGGTATTAAGATCTAAAAAAAAAAACTGGTATTGAACTTTTGGTCCGATATTGTAATCCCTAATCTGGACTAATTGGTTTAGAAAGAATTGTGGTGTAAATTCACTGTTTTTTATTGAACTTGTATCTATAAAAACAATTTCTTGCATTAACAAAATATTTTTTTAAATATTAAAACATTCTGTTTATTCATGCATTAATCACAGTCTTGGACACTCTGAACACAATATTGTAATAAAAACATCCTTAGGTTTATGTCTTGCATGCAACTATTACAGAAATATTTAAGGATATCATTTTCTAAATTTATGAAACGTTATATCATTAAGTCTAGTAGTTAAAAAAAAATAATGAAAGATTTAGTTAAAGAATTGGCAACTACCAGGTATGTGAAGGAACTGAAGAAGGTAGACAAAATATTGCATTTGCATGTAGGACTATATTTTTGTTGACTAGGTCTTTATAAATTCTATATCAATTATGAAGTTTAATCAATTCATACTAAAATGCACATCCTTCCTTTTATAAAATGCTTCAGTTTTATGGTAGAATTTTTTAGAGCGATATCCTGTTTTCATTAACTCTGTATTGAAAGAAAGTTGATATTTGAATGTAATGAAGTGACACATTTAATGCTATCCATCCTGACAATACTACACAATCACAGTATAAAAAATGGTATTTTATCTTGTTAACAAAACAAGGGTTAAATTATATCTAATATTAGCACATGTAACCCGGCTTCAGAAAACAACTGATATGTCTACTATATTTAATATTTCTTCTATTTTGTAATTTATTGTTTGCACATGATTTATTGATACTTTTCCTTTCTTGCTCTTATGCATTTTGTTCTTACATTAATATCTAAATTTTATGATTAAGTTGTATATCTGCCTAGCCAAGTAATATTTTGGATTTTTTTGTGTATTTGTGATAATCATATTTCTAACATAAATCAAGTATTTAAAAACTTTTCTGTAATTTTTGAAAAACTTCTGAACATTATATTTTTGAATGTATTTTAGGGCTTTGTTTCACATTCTTTCATGTACAATTTTTATTTTTAAATAGCAAATTTTTTTCATTTAAATATTTTGTATTTTTAAGTGTCGGTAATTGTATGTTTTCCCAAGTACTAAGGGAATACCATTTAAAGCTTCTTCACTTTTATTCATTATATATGATAAATATATCTCAAGAGGGAAGCAAAGGTGTACTAAAAAAATATCTTATGTTTATTATGGGAAATTTTGTAATTCTGAATTAGAGATTTCCCATTAATACTTATGTTTATTAATTTATTTCTGAATTAATGTTAGATACAAAACATTGATCTTTGACTTGAATTTTATTCTTTGATTTAACAGGTGGATTTCAATTTTTGATACATAAAAATTCACTAGCACTTCAAGCAAGGTGTTCCAAGTTTTATAATATTGTTTTTTTATTATTATTATTATTATTATAGAATTACCTTTTGAAATATTAAAATTTTCTTGTTTATTTCATATTTGTTGGCTTGAAAGATAAAAAGAAACATGCTTTCATTCTTATAGGGTTTTGTTGCAAGACCTACAAAAAATCAAGACGGCTCACTTAATCTCATGAATTGGGAATGTGCTATTCCAGGAAAGAAATCGGTAACTTTGCTTTGTTTTAATCTTAAATAGATGTTAAGTATGTATTAATAAATTAAATTTTTGAATAATTTTTTTTTGAGATTTGAAGAAAGCCCTGGCATAAACAGATAGTACAACAGGAATGCAGCTTAAAAGAGAATTTTTTGAAAAAGGCAAAAACTAAATATTTGGGGAAAGTTGTCAATCCTATTCTTCCAGTAAGGAGGAACATATGAATGAACATGAAGATTCCCATGTGTTGTTAAATAAGGGAAGGGGATCAAAAATATTGTAAAGAAAAATGACTTGGGTACTGTAAAAGTTGCACAGATGATCATTAATTAATGCAGCAAACAAATATTATTAAGGCAACATCCGAAAAGCTCTCAACTGTAAAAAGAGATGCCAGATGAGTATAAAAATTGATCAACATTTAATTGGTATTTTTAGTTCTCTTCCATTATCTATACCACAGAAGATTTATTATTCTGTATTGCTTACTCATTATTTACTATTTTTAACATGAATAGAATGAAATTCAGGATATGTATGCTAAAATATAAATTTTTTAAAAGCTGACAAATAGTATTGATGTATGATGAGAAAATTAGGTGTTTCTTCTTGATGTTGAATATTTTTTATCTTCAATGTTAAATACTTTGAAGTATCTACCTTTATTTTACAGTTGAATTCATTGGTGCTGCCCTAAAAATATATTTGGTCCGTCATTATTTTGCTGGTGGGATATATATTAAATTATTAATATTATGATGTATATGAAGTGTTACATGCATAACAACCTTGGTGGTAAAATGGGTTAAAACATTGAGATTTCAGCACAATTCACAAGATTTGTGATAGTGTTAAAAAAATCATGCATGGGCATACCCTGGATTCATTCATGTTCATTATAAAAGAAAAAATAAAGTTGGAAGTTCAAAATCATGAACTGAACAATTCTTGATTTAAGAAGGCAACTACATACCCTTTCTACTATCAAACTGGAATGAATGTTGTAATATATTTCTCATTTTAATAACATAACCATTTTCTGTTAAAAGGAAGTGGAACATTTCAACTTGTGATAAAAGAAAGTCTCATTTTAAGTTCAGAGAGTTGTCTCATGATTCAAGCAATTTTTATTACAAAATTTTTTTATTTATATAACTGCTGAGGTCCGAAGTCTGACCAAATTACAAAGCGACTCTAGAAACCTGGCTAAAGCCTTGGTGAGGGGAAAGGAATTTCAATCTTTGGGCTAGTTTTATTAATGACACTTCAAGATATTCAGGCTTTTGGCTGTAGCATATACACTTTTATAATAAGTTGTATATGTTTTGAGATATTTAATTGATAAAAATTCCAGAAAAATGAAGGAAATCACTTTTGTGTTTCATAATTAAAAATTAGCTTACAAAGTTATCTTCCTTTTAAAAAAAAAATTTTACTAGTTATATGGTGTTCTAAAGTTTTATTCAAGGCCTGTACTAGATCTGTGATGTTTAATGACTAGAAAAAGTTAAGCAAATTTTCTTTTTTTTTCAATATTTATTCAATCAGTTTAATTTTTGGTATATATAAAAAATAAACTTTTTGTCAAATATTTAATTTTTAAATGTTATTTTTATTAATTCATAGACTGCTTGGGAAGGAGGATTATACAATTTAAGAATGATATTCAAGGATGATTATCCATCAACACCACCTAAATGTAAGTTATTTTTTATCCTTTTTAGTTTTTTTCCTTTTTCCCCATAATCATAATCTTTTCTATACAAAATTAAAAATTTTTGCAGTAACTAGCTTTAAAAAAAAGAAGAGAGGGGGCTAGGAATTATTTGTAAATGTAGTTTTTTTTTAAAGAAGTGTTTAAAATGTGCTTTGGTGAAATGCTTGTAATTAATCTAATTAAAAATATACATGGTTTATATTATATATTGTTATATTCTTGCTCTTAAATTAAGCTTTATTCATAAAAAAATCTTTTAAAATATTTGTATCTGATTTTCAGGGTAAGTTTGAACCACCACTCTTCCATCCAAACGTCTATCCATCTGGTACCGTGTGCCTTTCATTATTAGACGAAGAAAAAGATTGGCGACCTGCTATCACTATCAAACAAGTTCGTATATAAAGCTTTTTTACTGTAGCATAATTTTTATATAAAGATTATAAGTTTCTTTTCTTTTAAATTTTTTTGTTTTCTTGAGTCTCATTGAAAAATTATCTTGATCCATACATAAAGATAAAATAAAATTCTAATAGTAGTAAAAAAGATTGATAATTGATTTATTTACCCATAAGGTAAGTATTCATAAAATAAGTTTTAAAAATTCATATAAAAGGAGTATTTTTTAATGATGTAAATTTACTAATATAAATGTAATTTTGTATTTAGTTTGGAATCTGTTTAAAAATATCTTGCTTATTATACCAATATTCTACATGTTAGTGAATTCATGATTTTTAACTTTCATTAGTGCATCAAGTGCAGTTACTTGTCAGTGCTTTTTAGTTTTAATTTCATAGTGAATTTAAAACTTTCAAAGGCTATAAAAAATGTAATATTCTTAATACATTTATATTTAAAAACGGGTTTTATTGCACAAGTCTTTTTTTTCTCTTTGAAATATTTTATAGGTCAATTTTTTTAGAGCTTAAAGATGACTCCGTCTCTCCATTATTATACACATATGAAAGTTATTATTTTTTTTTTTTGTAGAAATTAAATATTTATTAATTATTAGATTTCAGTACAAATATCGATACCTATTTGATACTTTTATTGATGGTAAAAAAAAAAAAAAAAAAAAATCTTCTATTTGCATCATGGTATAAATAAGGATGATTAAAAAAAATTTTTAATCTAATATGGGCAATTTTGTGATAATCCTTCTAATTTTATAAATTAACTTCAGGTAATTATAATATTTTGGTTTATTAAAAATATGCATTGATTTTCTTTTTTGTTTAAATAAATTATAATAACATCAAATATCCAAATAGTAATGTAACAACTTTTTTTTTTTTTCCAGATTCTTTTGGGCATACAAGATCTCTTAAATGAACCGAATATAAAAGATCCTGCTCAAGCTGAAGCATACACCATCTATTGGTAAGTTAATTACTTTTCTATAATATTTCACTTTTCATAGTAATAAAGTTATTGGTACAGTAGAACCCTCTGTAAGTCGAACTTCAAGGGGAGACTACAAAATAATTCTGAGTTATAGAGTTTTGACTTACACAGATTTTGTAAGGAAATACTCGACTTGTAGAGGTTTAGATTTCGTCTAACTTATTTTGAGTTAGAGAGGTAAAATAAATAAAAATTCAAGTTACAGAGGTATTAAATATATTTATTTGCAATTTAAAAGTTATAAAAAGTTATGTATTACAATAAAAAATCAAAATAATTTGAAACAACCTTAAAATTAAAAATATTATGTAATAAAAAAAGTCAGTTATTATTATTATTATTTGCTTTAAAACAATTCGAACGTTCTCTCTTCTATAGCATTATCTAAGTTATAAAGAGTAGAAAATTCTTTTCTTCAGAGTTGCTATTTAGAATTGGTTATTCTATTTACTATATACTCATACATTGTTTTCTAAGACACAAACCTTAAAGTCAGTAATTTATATTTTTCTTCGAACTATAGAGTTAGTTTCAAATGATGAAGTTGTAAAGGTTGAAAAATCAGACATTGCTAATGTTCCAGATACAGAGGTTCAATTTTTTTTTTTTTTTTTCGAGTTACGGAGAGAAAATATATACCAAAATAACTTGTGGGGATTGACTAATTATTTCCGACTTATGGAGTAATGGAGGTTTGGGGGTTTGAAGAATAAAAAAATTTTCAAGTTGTGGAAGTTTTCGACTTTAAAGAGGTTCTACTGTATTTTATTTTTTTTATAGTAATAAAGTTATTGGTATATGGATTATTAATGTATGTAAAATTGATTTGCATTTTGTTTTTCAGTCAAAATCGGTTGGAATATGAAAAAAGAGTTCGTGCTCAAGCAAAGTCTATGGCACCTCAGGAATAACTCGGCATATTAGATGAACACAAAGCACCTCCCGTTTCTTCTTTTTTTAAAAAAGGATTAAATTATTCGATTTTGTAATTTGGGGAAAGATGCCTCCTTAATTGTATGCTGTATTTCAACTGTAACATCTTGATCATCTTTTTTTTTATTGAACAAGTTGAGTGGATTGAATGTAAATCAGCATGAAGGGTGCATTTCTTTTATTGCTTCACTTCATCATATTAACTCATAAGGATTTGAAGACTGTGCATTTTAATCAACAGAGTACTCCATTGCTTGAATATAAGTTACAACTTATACTTCAAATAAAAAAAATAAAAAAATCTGAGTCCTGTTCTTATCAGTAATTTTAGATAAAAAAAAAAGGTTTGTGTATATATAGGTTTCATTTATTTTTCTGTGCAAAATTGATGTCTGTTAAAATGCAATGTCTTTTTTTAATACTGTAAAATTATCTTTTTCTCCTTAAGACTTAATTAAAGCATTGTCTTTTGGATTGGTATTTGAGTTATTAATTACTATGTAATTAGTCATTGATTACTAGATTCTTTTTAGGGTACAGCTTATTAAAATATTATTCAATATTCAATTACTATTAGCAAATAAATTAATTATTAATATTAAAGTGTGATTTCTGTTCTGTAAGAATAAATTCTTTCATCAAGAAATTCTTTGCTTAAATGATCTTTAAATATTTTGTAGTTTCTTTTATGAGGGGAAAATAATAAAATTTACCCTAAATAAAATTCTGACTTGTCATTTTTTCTTTTATTTGAAGAAAGTGTAAATATGGTTTTATTTCTTGAATTATAATTTGTTATTAATTAGTTGATTATTTGAGATTTATACAATTATTCTGAAATAAATAATTCATGCTTCTTAAATAATCTAAGATGCATAAAAAATCATAATAAATGCTTATTGAGAAATTCATTTTATTTACTGTAGTTCATATTCAGCTGAATTATAAACCGAGTAAAATAGTCAGATTAAATAAAGCTTGTTTGGCTATTGTTAAAAATTGGCCCGATGAAATTTATTGGGTATATTTGGCTGTAAATTTGATAAAAACAGGACAATGTATCTATATTAACTTAAATTGATTTGATTTAGTTGCTTTTTAATTAAAAGAAAATTATGAAATTTAGAGAAGCAAACTACTACAGATTCACTATAGTTACTCTGAAAATAATCAAAGCATGGAATATGGGGAAAAGAATTATTACATTCATATTTATTTATTATTTTTCCAATTTAACACAGTTAAAAGCATTTCCATTTATTTTAAGAACAACATCAGCTATTGTCACTGTTACTTTTTTTCCGTCATCATAAAAAACAGTCTGCAATATCTACTTAAAAGAAGATATGAGTTGCATGGAAAGTATATGTTAGCAAAGGCTTATAGTTATAAATTATTATGAAGTTTTTTACATTTGCTTGCTTATATATTTTCAAAATACTATTCAGTTTTATATATCGTATTTTTTCTCCTATATTATTCCCAATGTTGGGAATAATATAAACACACATATAATTTTGCCTTATATCATCTGAAAATTATTTTAGCGAAAATGTTTATTCTTTCTTTTACCTACTACAAGTTTTGTTGTTATTGTTATCGTGTCCATGGATTTAAATATAATTATCAATGTTAAGATCAAGTCAAAAGTCTTCGATAGCAGCTGCAAGCAATGGCGCCGCTTCACTATACAGGGCTTCTCTTAAGTTGGCCTCGATTGGCACCATACCCACCCAAAACATGGGAGTAAGTGCTGGGCACTCAAGAATGCTTAGGTGTTAAAAAACGTTAAGGCAATTTCTGCAGGGGGTATATTCCCCCAGTCTTGTCTGGGAGAATCTTCATTCCTCTATAATGATTAGTTCTGAGTCCTGATGTCAGCTTCCTAGGGCAGTTGAATTTCTGTGATTAGTGGGTTCTTAAAGTTATGATATTATAAATTGCAGCTACAGTTGCAGATGTATCTTCACATCTCTGTTGTGATCATGAATTTTATGGTAAAAGTTGAGATCATTGGAAAGTATTGTCATCAACTCACCATCTCATTTCTGATACACACACATAGAAAAAACCACATTCAAAATTGAAAAGTCTCATTGATGTTAGCATTTTTAAATTTTTGAAAAGGATTTTTTTTTTTTGTATAAATTTGATGGCATCAATTGTGTAATTAATTTAGAAATTTTTTAAAAAAGCAATTGACACGGCAGTGTTCTGTCGAGATGGAATGTTTCAAAATAAATTGTAAGATAGGTTAATAGTAGAAATTAACAGTTTGAAATTTATGAGAAATTAATCTGACAAATTAAATTTACCCTCATTATAGATGTTTAGAATTAAATTTTATATGCATTAATTCAGTTTTTATAAATGGAAGGTAATTACTTTCTGATAAATTTAGATGATGTTCATATTAGTAGTTCATATAATACATTATTTTTTTTAATATTGTAAAAACAAGTTTGGTTTTTTAAGAAAATAGTACTATTGGGGGATTGGAATAAATGAGATAAATATTTTTCCAGTTGAAAACAACATTCAGAAATTTATAATTAGAGCTTTTCATATTTCTTCCGTATTATCTCTATTGTTTGAGTTTTTACTTAATCTGTTTATTTTTTCTTTTATGCTTACGGATTGTTTTAATAAACCCTATTCTTAATGGTGTCAATATAAAAATACACAATTTTGTCATTAAAAATTTTTTATTGCTAGAATAAGAATTGTGTGTAAAGAGGTAATTTAGTAAAGATGGATTAGAATAATATACAAGAATTTATGTTTTGGGGGTATTACATAAAAACAAACACATAAATAATCTAGATTTTTATTTAAGGTAAATTTTTAATAAAGTATTTTTTTTATTAATTCGTATTATTTTGTTATATTTATAATTCAAGAATGGGGAGGGGGGGAATCTCAGTGGAAATTAAACCTTTGTCCTCCACTATGATAATCTTGCTTTTATTGGCATTTCTTAATTGCTGGCAAAAAAAAAAGGATACTAAACCATAGGAAAGCATTTCAGACAATTTTAAATTAATCTTTTCTCAGAAATTATTGAAAGGTATGGCCTACTATTCTAGTCTGATAACATTGTAGTCGTGGCCTACTCGCATAAGTTGGAATGAAATTGGTGACAGATAGGTTGAATACTTGTTGGTATTTGATAATAAACTATTACTATCATTGTGTGATGATATTTTAGACTTTCTAATATATTAGAAATATTGAATTTACTAATTTTAATATGAAATAATCTTTTAAGAATATTAAATATTTAAGAGCTAATTGATTCTGTAAATTTAACATTTTAGAGAAAAGATTCTGCTAAATCTTTCTTTTTATAATTCCATCACCATCTTGGTGACTTTGTTTTGATGTTAAATATTCCTCATATTTGGTGTATTCCTCATTTTCCACTATATGGTTAACATTGTCAAAAATACTTCAGTGTTTAAAATTACCCATTACATAAAATGATTCTTCATATTGAAATATATATATATAAGCTTTAAAGATTCATATGGTTTCTGTAGGTAATGGTGAAACAGAATGTATTAAACTTCTAAGAGAGAATAAAATAACACAGAAATGCAGTATGGAATCCATTATGAAATTTTATATTTTAAGGACTTTTATTTGTTTCAGAAAATTTGATATATAGTTAAGAAAATTTCAATACCCACTACCATCCTTGGAATACTGAATTCTAAAACTAAAAATCCATTTAATTTCTGTCATTTATAAATTTGTAATTTATATTGACATGAAATGGTGTGAGTGAAAAAAAAAGTAAATAGTCTGTGTATACTAGACAAAGAATATTATGCTTGTTTTTATGAATGAACACTAGAAAAGTGGTTGTAACAAAAAAATCAGAGAATTCTTACAGCTATAAATGAAATTATGTAGTATTATGGAAAAATATAAATAATATATATAATTTAAATTGAAATCATTTTAGTAGTAATTTAGTACAGCACTTTAATCATTTTGGAAAGTCAGGTAAAGACTAAAAACTGGGATAAAGATTTCTTTATATTTTCTTTATTAATAAAAGAAATTCCTTTTTTGATTGGAAGACAAATTACCACCTAAACTATATATAGAACTAATGTTAGAATAAAATGAAATTTTCCATTGCATGTAATGAATAATCCAGTTTTGTGATATAAATGGCAGCCATTTCGAATGTGATATAGTATATTGGTTTACTTTGCAGTGGTAGATATAATCATTTATTATAATAAAGAGCTATTTGGAATTTTTACATATGGTTATGTGTTCCCTGTTTTGAAATATTTTTATTTAAATTATTATTATCTCTGACACTGTTCTTCGACTATTATACGATCTAGAAGACAAAACATTTTATATGTTCTAAACTTCAATTGGTTAATTAAAATTTGTTTCGAAAATCTGACTAATTCATCATATTTAAACCCAAAACGTTTAATTACTATGTTTAGTGTTTTAATGTAATTTGCATTGCCAGTCAATAATAATGTATTGTTAAAATCTGTCAAACTATTGTTTTTAAGTTAATATGTTTAATGAATGGAGTTTAGGATATTTATGCAATGTAAAACCTCCACAACGCGAAATTTTTTTTGTTCACTTCCTTCAAGCCCCAAAACCTCCATTACTCGAAATTTCAACCCTCTATATGTCGAAAAATAATTATTCAATCCCCGCAAGCCATTTTGGTATATATTTTTCCCTCTTAACTCGAAAACAAAAATTGGACCTCTGCATCTCGAACATTAGCAATGTTTGATTTTACAACTCGATCATTTGAAACTAATTATCTCTGAAAATGAAAAATAAGTTACCATTTTAAGGATTTTGCCGACAATGCATGCCATTGTTTCTTAAAACAATGTATTAAGGAATATAGTAAATAGAATAACCAGTTCTATGAAATAGCAACTCGGAAAGAGAAAAAGAATTTTCTGCTCTTTATAGCTTAGATAATGCGATGATAGATAAGAAAGAGATTGTCTAAAGCAATAAATAAATAATAATAACTGACTTTTTTAATTTTAAAGGTTGTTTCATTTTGATTTTTGACAATTTATATATAACTTTTAAGTTTGCAAATAAACATGTTTATTACCTCTTTGTAACTTAGTTTGTATTTATTTTACCTTACTAACTAAGGAATTTAACCCTCTATATTTCCTTACAAACTCGCGTAAGTCGAAAACTATACCTCAAAGTATTTGGCGTCTCCTTTGAAGTTCTGACTAGCAATACGTAC